>WNWK01011480.1:52500-64331 GCA_009830355.1 Cherax destructor
CTCATCAACCCTTAAAGTAACACAAAGAATTAATATAATGATATACGATATGTTGGGAAGATGTGTTTATGGTAGTCTTTATTTTATGACTATTAGGGATGAACTCTAGAGTACTTAGTACATACATACTTGTACTATACCTGTGGCAATACCTGTGACAGTACTGTAACATACCTATGACTACCTGTGTCAGTATGGGCACCGGGTATATTAAAAACACAGGAAAGGAGAAGCACTGCAAAAGGCCGTCTAGCCCATGCTAGGCAGGTTCAACTCACACTCACTAGTGTACCCGTCCGACCTATATTTAAAGCTACCCAAAGTTGTTGCCTCAGTGACGCTACCTGAGAGTTGCTTTACTCATCTACAATTCTTTTACCAAACCAGTGCTTCCCAACAGCCATTCTAAATCTAAATTTCTTCACCTTTAATCCATTGCTGCAAGTCTTAGCTTGGTTAGACATTTTTCCATTTGTTCAATTCAGTCATATTTTTTCCTAATTCTACGCTTTTCCAAAGCGTGCAAGTTCAGTGCCTTCAGCGTATTTTTCTACAGGTTTCAAATACATACCTTTGAAGAGTTTCGAGAGTTTAACTACTCTCGGAGCCCGGCCATGGAATCAACTTCGTCATCTTTCTCTGTATATGTCATATGGAGACCAGAACTGAGCAGCATAATGTAAATGAGGTCTAGCCAAAGATATATAAAGTTGAAATATAACCTGAAGACTTCTATTGTTTATACTTCTTGATGTGAAGCCACGAATTCTATTAGCTTTATTGCGCACAATTATACACTGTTGTCATGGTTTTAAATTTCGCTAACCAGAATTCCTAGAGCACCAACATGGTTTTCCTAACATGTATCCTGAGGCAAGAGGATTCCAATAACAATCAACTCCGATGATTAACACACATGTCAAACAGTTGGGTATCTTTATTGTTGAACGTTTAGTCTACACAGTAGGCTTCTTCAGTCAGCAGGTGTAGTAGTGAAATGAAGATGTATACCTTTGATGAGTTTCGAGAGTCTTTCTACTCCCGGAGCCCAGCCATGGGCCAGGCTCGTCTGGTGCTAGCCTGGTCAACCAGGCTGTTGCCACTGGAGACCCACTGACCCACATATCCATCACAGCCTGGTTGATCTGTTCAGCTGAACTCTTCAAGCTAAGGGACTGACCACATCAAATACTAATTATCCAATATAATAATTCACAAATATACTTGTTGCCTCTGTATCTGACTGAGAAGCCCACTGTGTAGGCGAAATGTTTCAACAATAAAGATACCCAACTGTTGCACATGTGTCTCAATCATCAACCTGTCGCCATGTTATACCATTTTCAACATAACAATACTCAGAGTTATGGTTTGTGTCTACACAGAAAATTAGTGTTTGTGACTACAGTCAGAAAGTTATAGTTTAGGTTGTGTGTACACTCAGAAAATAATGTTGTAATGTGTGTACGCTGATAAGTTGTGGTTTAGCTGGTACATTTACACCTTAAAATGTTACGATGGAAGTTATATCTGAGCAAAATGTCTACACACCAAACAAGCGTCCATGCTGACCTCTACACCATAGCTGGATGACATACCTGTGACCGATTTCGAGTTTCTCACTCGTACAGAATGTGACCAGTCTTCTCACGTAGCTGCCTGATCAGCCAAGCTATTGGTACCCCCGGCACGCACGCCCACATAGCCATCACAACCTGGCTCCATGCCCTCATGTAATTCCCTGTCTGTCTGAGCTCGTGATCTACACCTGGGTCCGAGATTTAGATTCCCAACTTTGCCACAAGAGGGAGGTGATGTTTAGGGCAAAAGGTAGGGAGGGAGACGTAAGGGGATTGTAGGGTGATGTTTGGGAGGGTGGGGGTGACGATGGGAAAGGGAAGAGGTAACGTGGTATGTGAAGTTAATGGGAAGTGTGCTAGGGTTAGAAAGGAGGGTACTTGAAATGATACTAAATGCAAACTTAGAACAAAAAAAAATTATAATGAACAAAAACACTCCCTGTATAAACATTCAAAACATTTCTTTTGTAGTTACATGGAACAAAAACAAACATCCTGATTAAAAACATAAACATTAATTTATATTTAGGAAAACAAAACTAAGTCTCCACAGAAAAAAACAAACAAACGCAGTTGAGTGTAGGCTCCCAAGGCACGCGTGTACCAAGAGTGAAAAATCTGAGCAGAGGCGTCGAGATATCAGCCAAAACCAACCAGACCCACAATGAAAACGGCAGCTCATTCTTAGTACAATGAAACTTCGCTACACATACATGACATGGCAATACACTGACAACAGCCACGCCTTTCATATATACATATCCTACTATAAACATTACCCTCTTCACCCGCAGGCTCATATAGCCTGCGGGTTACAAGGCAGCAATAGCCTGGATGATCAAGCAGTATCCACAAATGTGTGGTCATAGGCCGACAGGACTGAAGAATTACTGCAGGTCTGTGATAGCTATGCAGGCCTGCTGACTCTGGCTTCAGCTCGGGTCAAGGGAACAACTTGCATAATCTACTCAACTCCGGATGAAAATTTATATTTACATTTTAACTGCCACTATATTTAACTTGCACATGTTGTTCAGCTTCAGTAGGACACAAACTCCACTTCCACAACTTTTAAAACATTTTAACAATAATGATACCTTAAATAACATTACACATAAGGTCTGTGTACATTTAACTTGTTGTGTACATGAAGCTAAAACCACTTACATGTGACATACTTTGTTGCCTACCATCAGGCCACTTAAAGTCCTTTTCCTGATGATATCATCAGAAAAGAAATTTGATCCAATAAGGAATTATAATAAACATAGGATTATACAGCGCACGTGGTGGTGTGTGGAAGGTATTCAGGCTCAGTTCATGGAATTTGAGCACAGATCAATTCCCTAGATCAAGAGCCCCTCACCTTGAGGGGTCCAATAAGGAAAAAATGTATTACAGCTGACAAAGTAAGTTCCGCAACTGCAGTGGGAAAGAGTGCACAAAAGCCTCCTTCCTACAACCCGTCCTCACACTTAATAAACTTGTGGTTATCAACGCTGTCTCCCCACTAGCAAAACTTAAGCCGTCCGTTCACATCATTTTCAAGATTGCAGGTCGACTATGCGCAAATAGTGATAAATTTTGATTAGATTAGGTTAGCCTAACTTAGGATAATTAATACTGAATTTAACTTTGGTTCAGTGCAGAAACTGAGGCGCTATAACGGGAGGACAGGTTGCGAGAGCCTTACGAGTAACATGAGTACAGACCTGGGCTAGCAAAACCCAGATTCTAGCTGGGTTCAAGTTTATTTCCAGTATATAACCACATGCCCGTCTTAAACAGAACAGTGTTCACATGTATGGAAAGGTCAAGGATAGACCAGATAACAAGAATCTTCATAACAGATGATGACAAGCGCTTGTACTCTCCAGACTTTCAGTGCCAGCATCAGTTCAAACCTAAATTACTGGGACTATCTACAACCCCTTTAACTGTTATCTCCACAGAAATACAAAAATGTTTCACAATTTATTCTTTGGAAAGTGCAACATGGACTGTTCCAAATTTTCACCATGAAATAAATTAAGAGTGGGAGGTACGGTTAACGACGAAAAAATACTCCAATGAAATATTACTGAAATAACTACACGAGATAACCCAACAAACAGGTAAACCCCGTCCATGTGGGTTTACCTCTCAACAACAACAAAATCGTTGCCAAAGATATTTGAAGATATTTAGAGTATTTTGGGCTCTAGTTTGTGAGATATTGTATACCTACCTTCAGTTAACACGGAACTTAGCCATAACGCGTGTATATGTAGTGACAATTTGTATATACATCGAGTTTTAACCTTTACCAGGCAGGACCGAGACTAGAATTTTATTTTTAAATTATTTAATATTTAACGAAAGGAGTTGTATCAACAACGACCACGTGACAATATTATAACCTTTATTTTATTATTTTTTCCAGATAAACATGAGTTCTTCACGAAGAGTCTGCTTAAACAATCCCAATGCATTTTGCTACATTTGTGGCGAATATTCTTTGCTAAAACAAAGAAAAAATATGACAGATTTTGAAAAACAAGCTTACCTTGCTTATTTTAGAGTGGTGCTTGGAAAACAAGACAAGTCTTGGACTCTCCATTAGGGAGCATTGAAAAAATACAAATTTTTAGAGTTGCAAGATGCACTTTTCAGGCATTATTTGTACGGTCACAACAAACATCTGTGCAAAATTTCAGACCATTTCATGTCCATTTACCCTGCAGCATTGCGATCGACTTTTCGTCAAATTATACACCACTGAAAGCAATTAGTTATAAAGTATTGGTTGTCAGGATAATAATCAAGTGTACATGGATTATATCATTTTTGGTTGTAGAAGATTGTATAATCAAATGTACATGGGTTATATCAATCATCAACTATTTAATTTTAAACTATTACAAGTTATAAGTAAAGTCTTTCTTGGTGCGGAACTTGGACATCAATTGCCTGGAAAATATTCTTTGCCTGGTATATCCATCTCTTGCCTTCTGTCGTCACTTGAGTGCAGCTTCAGTCATCAATGTTATCACTCTCTCAACAGCTTGAGTGTTGTTTGGCCACTGGGGCGCCTCCAGTGTTCTCAATAATTTTCAGAACCTGTTGATATGATAGAGAAGCAATGAAAGGAGGCTCAGGTTTGAGTTCAGTCTTCCAGTCAATCATGGAATGATAGTGCTTTGCTTGCCACTTTAGTTTGGGAATCACTACGTTTCTTGAGTTGACAATAGGAGCCACATTGTCATTCTCTTCATCTTCACTGTCATCCTCATCATCAGTGTAGATTAACAAGTCCTCGACAACAGCATCAGCAGAATCTTCTCCATCCTCATCAGAGCTCTCAGTACTTTCTTCTGATTATCTTCTCTAATTTTTCTTATCATTGAGACAGCTTTGTCTCTCACAGTCATGTCTTCATCAGCGAACATACCAAGAAGCAGCTGATCTGTGTCAGCAAAGTAGGATTTTTTTGGGACAGTCTTCTTTACTATCTTCTTTTCTTCACTGTTCAGATGTCTCATAAATTGCAGAGACTGGAAGACGTTCTTTGTACCGTGTCTGACATAAGGTGCAGCTTGATGTGGAACTACATTGGAGCACTGAACTTTAAAATCATAATGACGACTCTTTTTCAGCTCCTGGTTCATGAGCAGCCAAGTCATCATCAACCACACCTGTGATGACTCCTTTGCAAATCCTATACAAGTATTTCTGGTCCCAGGACAAATCCTCTGCCACCTTGCCATTCAGAGCAGAGAAATCAGTAAAACTGACTGACTGGAAAGCAATAACTGGCAGCTCAGACAGAGAATCCTTAATTTGCTTACCAATGGGACCTCTCCAATGCTCAGGACCACTTGGCTTACCGTCATAGTGGTAGAAAACAGCCCGGAATGGCAGCTCATTTCCATGAATCTGACAGATGAAATAATGGATGGGATGACCAAGCAACATTTCATGATGAATGTCTCCATTGTCAGCTCCGACATTTGGTTCCGCCACCACCAACACACACAACAGCTGCCCAGTTAGTTTCTGTTCCACCAGAAATGTATAGATAGTCTTGGCAATCTCCTTTCCATGGCCTGACTTGGGAGTCACAGGAGTGAGATGTTCAGTGCCGGGCTCCACCATGATGACGTAATGATCATTCACCACTATCTTTGGACTCCATTTCTTGGTCTTCTCATTCTTTATTACACGAGTGGAGGGCTTACCATCAAATTACAGTGATGTGATATTTTCCAAGTTTGCTAGCTCATTTTCTTGCCTCTTCATTCGGTACTAAGTCTGGCATCTTGTAACTTCTGTGGTCCAATAACTTGACTTTTGTCATCCTTGGTGATAATGCCATAGTCCATTAAGGTGGCAGTAGCAATGGTAGCTCCAGCATAATCACTGAGAAACTTAGTTAATGTTTATAAATACTGAGGAGTACATAGATACAGTACATAAACCACTGTGCTACTCAGTAACAAAGACATATTCAAAAATTTCAATCGCAAATTCTGCAGGCTAAACCTCAACCACTCAACTTGGCAATGAATCTAAGATGTATATAGAACAATGCCTGAAGAGTGCAGCTTTGACCAAAATTTAATGCTCCCTACTCTCCACGTGGTTTGCAAAACATGTGTGAATGCTTACGACAATGGAAAAATAGGCAAAGGTAAAGTTTAAACTTCAATGTGTCTATGGTGTGGAGAGAGCTGAAAAACATCACACAATTATTTCTGTATGGCAAATGTGAAAGGTTTCAGTCAATACAAGAAAGTCAAATGGGAATATCCTGATTTGGAGTCAGCAAGGAGACCTGTGCCACACAGTGAAGACGTTCCCATACCAGTGTTTACAACACTGCCTGACCTTCCAGTGTCAGATGTTGAAGAAACTCAGGGTTTAGGATGTAACACAGTGTGATAACAGTGGAAGTGAATATGAAGTAAGAATTTCAACACCCCAGCAGTTCTGTCAAGAAAAACTCAATGATCTGATACGTGATCTCAGTCTGTCAAAGAAAGCATCTGAACTTTTAGCCTCCAGACTAGAAGAAAAGAACTGTCTACAACAAGAAGTTAAAATAGCAGCTTATCGGACAAGAAAGGTTGAACTCCTTTCTTATTTCAGCCAAAGATAAAGAACTTGTATACTGCAATAACATCCCTGGACTACTACTTCGAATGGGACTTCAATTCGACCAGGAGATTGGCGGCTGTTTGTAAAAAGTTCCATTAGAAGCTTGAAATATGTCTCACTACACACTGGTAACCAATATGCATATCTTCCAATTGCTCACTCAACAAAACTGTGCTGATGACCAACATAAGAAAATCGTATGTTTTCATACGCAGTAATTAGTGGTATCTATCTTACTGTGTTAATCTGTTATTATATAGAATGAAGTGCTAGTATATATTACATGATTTGATTTTTGCATGATCTAAAAAAATAATTTCGACGCGATATGTAAGTTAGCCTGATCAATATATTTCTCACTTTTTTTTCCAATGGGATACCAAATTTATCAAAAACTAGTCAAACAAAACCGATATATTCGGAATCCACACCACAAACTTACCTTAAAATCGGTGTAATATCATTGGCCAGAAAATGAGTTTTGACCAACTGCCTATGTCTGAATCAAGAGTTCCTCGTCAGCGTATCAAGTTATCTGTTCAGTGTCCTTCAGCGAGGCCTTTACCTATTTATTGATCCGTGTTTTTTACACTTACATCAAACCATAACACAATAAGTACAGTATCAATGGCTTTCAGCACTTCCTTATAAGAAAAATTACCAGCAGATCCCAACTGTTCAAGAGGAAACCTGACTTCTCCAAACAATCCCTGACCAGTCGGGCCGGGATACCTATGTTGGGTCTTGAACAGCTGATATCAAAAGCCTGACAGACCAGGGTATCACTTTGTCAGATCACTTATGGCAACAATGATGAATAATACTTTTTCCAGAGTACTTTGCAATAAAATAAGCAACAGTAACTTCGATAAAGTTCAAGTTTTATATTAAGCCTGCAAAATGTAGCTTCTGATCAAGGAGTTGTATACAGCATTCTTCATAGTTTACTTATAGCATTGTAATTTCTTAGTGTTACTACTGGCGCTGTGACTTGGGGAGGTGGAATGTGTGTGAGACAGCAACAACAATCAGGCTAGCTACTTTTTACATAATTAACTTTAACGGTCTTAGATACGAAGAATAAAGATGTACTCAGTCGTGACTGTTGTATATGATGTCACATTTATTCTTGTTCACGTTGAATTATAGTTATCCTCTCCTTCCTCAGATTAAACCTGATTTTCTTCCATTTCCTAAACGTATGATCCTGCATATGGAACCAAGAGAGCTGGTGTAGGACCAAGGCGTGAAGGCGGTGACCTCAGGAAATGACTACAGGTAACCTATAGTTTACCCCCTACAGATTTAATGATTTCCTTGAATATAATAATTCAAGTAATTATTATATTCAGTGTTCTCCTGTCTCCCCCTTCATGACGTGTCCCATCACTCGTAATCTCTGTCAAGACAATCACCTTTCTTTCCTTCTTAGAAATTACCGTCTCGGTACAAATTAATTGTAACACTCTAATCATTTCATTGTCCTGCCGAGGGAAGGGAGGATTGTGGGTGCTGTGTAAGGGAGTGTCAGCGTTGTATGAAACCTATATATAATCCTAATGAATTATTCAAACACTTTTCCCGCTCATTAACTGATAAATATTGGACATCATTGTCGTCCTTTGGTCCTGATAGTTTGGTTTATGGAATGAGTGTGGCCTTGTGAGCACTTGTGGTTCACAGTACAACTCTTCAACCAGAACAACGGCTTTTACAACATAGCTGAACCTCTTGCCAGGAAACTTCTCATCGTTATCCTACATAACATACCTACTTGCCCATCCCGTGCAGGTCCGTCTCAAATTCAACCTCCCCAACATTTTGCATCCTATATATAATCATGTTCTCTTTGCCCAGGTAGATCTGTTTGTGACTTGATAAAGTCCACTGTGTGGGCGAAACGTAGTCAATAAAGGATTGCATTATAATGCATTTGTGTCTATTTTTCCATCTTATCAGTATTTTATAACATTTATCTCCATAAACCACTGGCACCACAATCTACATCATCCCCCACTGTTAAGAATGCAGAGGTGGCAGACAAACCACTGATACCGCAATCTCCACCATTCCCCGGTTTTAGGAATCTATAGGCGGTAGATATAAACCAAGACAACTGAATGATGAAGAGTTGACCAGGCCTCATGGTGGATCAGGGTCTGATCAACCAGGCTGTTACTGCTGGTCGTACGCAAACTGACGTACGAACCACAGCCCGGTTGGTCAGGTACTGACTTTAGGTGCCTGTCCAGTGCCTTGAAAACAGCCAGAGGTTTGTATTGTAAACCACAAGTGCTCACAAGGCCACACCTCATTCCATAAACAAAACTAGCAGGACCAAAGTCCAACAATGATGTCCAATATGCATCAGTTAATGAGCGGGAAAAATATTTGAATAATTCAGTAGGATTATATATAGGTTTCATACAACGCTGACACCCCCGTACACAACACCACAATTCTCCCCTTCCTCGGCAGGACAATGAAATTATTCTAAAATTACAATTAATTTGAACCAAGACAGTAATTACTAAGACGAAAAGTGGATTGTCTTCCCCAGAGATTACAATTTTTTGGGACACGTCAGGGGGGAGAAAAACAATTATGGGAACTGAATATAATAATTCCTTGAATTATAATTAAATATAATAATTTCTTGGATTATGAAACTGAATATAATTTTAAATTAGCTGAATATAATAATTCCTTGAATTGGGGAAACTGGTTAATAACCCTTTGGGGTTTTTAAATGACCCGGTTCAAGCCCCACCCGTGGTATTTTTTTTTTCCCAAAAAACGTCACTACGTTTTCCCCCGAGTCATTAAGGGGAAAGCGTTAAAAACTGTAGGGGTTCCAAAAAGTCTTTCCCGGGGGGTCACCGCCCTGACCCCCGGTCCCAGAAAAACTAGCTCTCCTGGCTCCATATGCAGGATCATACAACTTTAAAAGAAAAATGGAAGATAATCAAGTTTAAACCCCGGGGGAAAGAGGGGAAAAAGCAAAAATTTAAAAAAATGGGGAAAAAATGTGCCCCCCCTTCCGGGTCACGACTGAGTACATTTTCCCCACCCTTTTTTAAGACTCTTTAAATTTTTTTTAAAAATTTGGGAAAACCTGAGTGTTTTCCCCAAGCTGTCTCACAAAATTCCTTTTAAGTCACATCACCAAGTAGAACCCCGGAAATCTATAAAAAAAAAATATAATACTGTATACAACTCCTGGTATTAGTAAAAAACCCCCGATTTTTTATCGGGTTAGGGTTTTTTGGGTTAAAAAGTCTCGGAAAAAAAGTATTATTCATCATCGTTGCCTTAAGTGATCTGTCACAATGACATTCTTCAGTGGTACCTCCCCTTCGGCTGTTGGGTTTTTACTCTCAGTAATATCAAACCCCTTACATAAGATAAAGAGACTTTTTCCATTACAGGTTAAACGGGGGGTGGCGACCCCCCCCTTTTTTCTAATTGACATTGGGCCCAAAATTAAAGGCCCCAAAAACCCCCTCCCAAACCCCATAGGGGGAATGGGTACGTTTATTGCTTCTCTGAGGATGAGGTTAAAAAAATTTCTAGAGGTGGTTTTACCTCCTTTTTTATTATATATATATATATATATATATTTATATATATATATATATATATATATATATATATATATATATATATATTATAAAATTATGTATGTATGTATGAAAAAGAAAAAAAAGAAAAAAGGGCCCCCAGCAGGCCTACTGGCCCATGGGGGGCGGGCCCCAAACCCCCCACCGGCCAAAACAATGCCCCACCCATCCGGTCAGGTTACAAACTTAAAAGGAAGGGCCAGCATCTGACCTAGTAGCACAAACTGGGGAGGGGCCCAAATCCCCCCCCCCCGCACCCCCCATATATTTATCGCCTATTTTTAAAAAAAAAAAACATTTTTTCCTCTATAACTGTACTCGGGGGGTTTTTTCCACTCATCGACAACTCTATTACCCCAAAAATGCTTTCCCCCTATCCTTCCCCAATCTGAATTTATCCAACTTAAAAACCATTCTTTTTGAGTCCTTCAATACTAGATATTTTTTTCACGCTATTTACATCCCTTTATTTATTCCCCCTCTTCCAATTTTACACCTCAATCAAAACCCCCCCAAAGTGGTTTTAAAAGTCATTAGTTACATTTTGTCCTTTTCTTTTAATATATTAAACTGCATCTGCCACTTCTCCGACCACTGCATCAGGTCTATTCAAATCTTCCTGGGGGTCCCCAAAGCCTCATTTTTTAAAGAATTGGACGGCCCCCTTTTGGTGTCCCCCGGGGAAAATTGCCCTTTTGCTATTTATTCCCTCATCTATGTCGTTTTGGTTTTTAACAACAAAAGGGCCCCCAAACTGACCCCTTTGGGGAAACCGCCTTTACACTTCCCCCCTCCCATTTCTCCCCATTTATGCAAACTCTCTGCTGCCTATTTACCAACCATGCCTCTATCCAGGAGAAAATTTCTCCTCCTATTCCGTGTGCCTTAATTTTCCTCGCCGTCTCTGATGTGGGACTCTATCAAAAAACCCCTTTCTGAAGTCCATATACACAATATCATATTCATTCCATGATCTACCTCCTCAAACACCTTAGTGAAAAAAAAATTTTTAAATTTGTAGGGCGGGGAACCCCCCTTTTTAAAAATTTTTGAGATTCGTTGATTAATTTATGCTTTTCAAGATGGCTGCAGTTTTCCCCGGCAATTATTGATTCCATAAATTTCCCCACTATGGATGTTAAACATTGGTCATAGTTTGAAGCTAAGGACCTGTCACCTGCTTTGAAAATAGGTATTACATTTGCCATTTTTTTTTTTTTGGCACCATGCCAGTTTTTAGTGATATGTTGAAAAAAATTTGCCAACGGGTTGCTAAGCTCCCCCTTTCCCCTTCCCCCTTTGAACCCTTGCATACAGTTCATCAGGGCCTGGGGATTTTTGGGGAAAATGTATGTATGTTGATGTGTGTATTTTTTTTTTTTATTAACACATCGGCCGTTTCCCCCAAAAGGAAGGGGCCCCAAAAAAAAGCTTTCATCATTATTCACTCCATCACTGTCTTGCCAGAGGTATGCTTACACTACAGTTATAAAAC
>WNWK01011481.1:0-64330 GCA_009830355.1 Cherax destructor
AAGTGAATGTAATTTTAGGTTTTCAATCTTTCTTCGTAAGGAAGATTTCTAATGCTATGTATTAATTTAGTCATTCTACGCTGAATGTTTTCTAACGAATTTATGTCCATTCTGTAATATGGAGACCAGAACTGAGCTGCGTAATCTAGGTGAGGCCTTACTAATGATGTATAAAGCTGTAATATAAAACTCTGGACTTCTGTTGCTACTTCTTGATATAAATCCCAGTAATCTATTTGCCTATTACGTACCTTAGGCATTGCTGTCTTCGGTTTAAGGTTGCTGCTTACCATCACCCCCAAGTCCTTCTCGCAATCTGTATGGCTAAGTTCTACGTTATTTAACTTATAAGTGCTTGGGTTATGGACACTCCCGAGCTTCAGAACCTTGCATTTATCTACATTGAACTGCATCTGCCACTTTTCTGACCACGAATTAAGTTTGTCTAAATCTTCCTGAAGTTCTATGACATCTATGTTTGAATCAATTATCCTACCTATCTTCGTGTCGTCGGCGAATTTGCTCATATCAAGTTAGATAAGTTTAGATTTAGAAAGGATATAGGAAAGTATTGGTTTGGAAATAGGGTAGTTGATGAGTGGAACAGTCTGCCTAGTAGGGTTATTGAAGCTAGGACCTTGGGTAGTTTTAAATTTAGGTTGGATAAATTCATGAGTGAAAGGGGTTGGATTTTAGTGGGAATTGCACATGAGTAAATAAAATTATCAAAGCTTATTTTTGGGTAGCATTGAAATTAGGTTGAACAAATATTCTGTTGGTGGGATGGAATGTGAAGGACCTGCCTAGAATGGGCCAACAGGCCTGCTGCAGTGTTCCTCCTTTCTTATGTTCTTATGTTCTTATGTCTCCCCTCATTCTACGTCTTACAAGTGAATGTAATTTAAGGGTCTTCAATCTTTCTTCGTAAGTAAGATTTCTAATGCTATGTATTAATTTAGTCATTCTACGCTGAATGTTTTCTAACAAATTTATGTCCATTCTGTAATATGGAGACCAGAACTGAGCTGCGTAATCTAGGTGAGGCCTTACTAATGATGTATAAAGCTGTAATATAACCTCTGGACTTCTGTTGCTAACACTTCTTGATATAAATCCCAGTAATCTATTTGCCTTATTACGTACGCTTAGGCATTGCTGTCTTGGTTTAAGGTTGCTGCTTACCATCACCCCCAAGTCCTTCTCGCAATCTGTATGGCTAAGTTCTACGTTATTTAACTTATAAGTGCTTGGGTTATGGACACTCCCGAGCTTTAGAACTTTGCATTTATCTACATTGAACTGCATCTGCCATTTTTCTGACCAGGAATTGAGTTTGTCTAAATCCTCCTGTAGTTCACTGACATCTACGTCTGAATCGATTATCCTACCTATCTTCGTGTCATCAGCGAATTTGCTCATATCACTAGAAATTCCCTCGTCAAGGTCATTTATATATATTATAAACAACAACGGGCCCAAAACCGATCCCTGTGGAACGCCACTTGTTACAGATCCCCACTCAGATTTAACCCCATTAATGCACACCCTCTGCTTCCTATTGGTGAGCCATGACTCGATCCATGAAAACACTTTTCCCCCAATGCCATGAGCAGCCACTTTCTTTAACAGTCTCTGATGTGGTACTCTATCAAAAGCCTTACTAAAATCCAAATAAACAATATCGAATTCTTTATCATGATCAACTGCCTCAAAAGCCTTACTGAAAAAAAGTTAATAAATTAGTTAGGCAGGAACGGCCCTGGTGAATCCATGTTGAGTATCATTAATCAAATTATGCCTATCGAGATGGCTTCTTATGTTATCAGCTATAATCGACTCTAATAATTTGCCTACAATTGATGTTAGACTTATTGGGCGGTAATTTGATGGTAACGACTTGTCCCCTGCTTTAAAAATAGGAATTACATTAGCCATCTTCCACGTATCAGACACTACACCTGTTTGAAGAGATAGGTTAAAAATGTTAGTTAAGGGTTCACAGAGTTCAATTTTGCATTCCTTAAGAACCCTTGAAAAAAGCTCATCAGGGCCTGGCGATTTATTTTGCTTCAAACGGTCTATCTGTTTGATAACTATTTCGCTAGTGACTGTGATACTACATAATTTATCTTCTTCACGCCTACTAAAATACCTAATTCTTGGGATATTATTAGTGTCTTCCTGAGTGAAAACCGAGAGAAAATAATTATTAAAAATAGAGCACATGGGCCAACAGGCCTGCTGCAGTGTTCCTCCTTTCTTATGTTCTTATGTTCAAGGTTTTATTCTTTCTCTCAGCTCCTTGCTGGAAGGGCGAAACAAACCCTTAAAAGTTTTGATTTTCGCCCGTAAACGCTTCATATCTTCTCCTGACCTGTCGTAGTTTAACTTAATCTGACCATAACGTAATGTAACATATCTAACTACGACAGTGCAATAATCACTTATAAGTCACAATGTTCAGAACAATGCATCATCAATCACAAAATGTTGATCATCAACCTTGCTAACATAAATTATTATTATTAATAAGGTTTTAAAAGAAAAAATCGCAAAGCTAAATGAAAAAATATAATAATAATAATAATAATAATAATAATAATAATAATAATAATAATAATAATAATAATAATAATAATAATTATAATAATAATAATATGAACGGCCAACCACCATAATTAAAACACAGTAGTTACGAGTAGTCTTAAAATCCTCGTAGTTCACTTACCTCAATTATTATTATAATCAAATGAAGCGCTAAACCACAAGGGTCATTACACTTATCTCAATATAGAGTATTTCAGTGATGGAATTTCAAAGCAGTATATTTCACGATCAGGTCCATCATTTTGAAACACCCTGTATATGAATATAATTTATAATTTTTAAAGGGGTGGACCGGTAAGCCAGCGGAAGGTCTCGGACAGATGACCAAAAGCTCCAACTGTGGGTCGTCATATGACTAAGACCCGCGTCAAGCAACACTTCTCCTGTTTCCTGACAAATCTTACCTAACCTAATCAGTTCCTTCAGCACCAGTGGAGCCTCTGAAATTCCTATAATAGATGTAGGCTAATTGTTGGTGCTTCGTACTCAATGGTGGGTCTGACATATGTCGTAAACACAGTCCTAAAGTATTCTTTATGGCTCTTGAAGGAATTTCTTAAATTCACTAACCTCATATATTCTGCTGATATTTTGCTGTTTATGTTCACCTCTGGTTATTATTGGTCTTTCTCCTTGCCCAGTATTTGTAGTTTTTCATCTCTTAATTCGTACTCCCTATCCTTTATGGCTCTGTCTCTATAATTATTTTGCATGAATTTACATTTGTTTGTGATGAACTTCATTAGTCACTTGTCTGAGCAGACATGCAGCTTGACAGTGTCCTCTGGTATCCTGTCTATCCTCTTCTGTTCTCATTTCTCTCCTTAGCATCATATGGTTGGCAAATGACGATTGTACCAATTCAGTCTCCTCCGGATGGTCATTCACATCCATTGTATTAAGAATAGTTATGGTTCTAGTGCTTATGCTTGGGGAGACCATCCCAGCACTAGTTATGGTTCTAGTGCTTATGCTTGGGGAGACCATCCCAGCACTAGTTACACTTTTCCATCCTGAAATATCTGTCCTTATGTCACTGATTCTCTTCTGTTCGTTAGAGCCTTCACTTTGTCTCATACTTATTTGTAAATCAGTCTCTGGTGTAGTACTGTTTCAAATGCTTGCCTGCGGTCCAACAACATGCATTCCACACATTCCTGCCTTTCTGGCTTAGTCTCTATTATTGTCATAAAATCTCCAGAAGATTTGACTTCTCTCTCATAAATCCATGCTAATTTTCTGTAGCACAATCCCTCCGCTCAAGCAACCTTTTTCCAATTATATTTTATAATAATTTTGGACAATACAGTTAACAAATAACCCGCACTTTAGTAGAGGTAACATATGACTACTTTCGTTCTTCATTTTGTATAGTATACATTTTTCCTTTTATATGGTCACTGACTTCACTTATGTCTATGTTGCTCAACATCTCAAAACTCTACTAGTGTAACTTGTGAGTTCATTACCTTTGTAACTTGTGAGTTCATTACCTTTGTTACTTGTGAGTTCATTACCTTTGTTACTTGTGAGTTCATTACCTTTGTTACTTGTGAGTTCATTCCTTTGTTACTTGTGAGTTCATTACCTTTGTTACTTGTGAGTTCATTACCTTTGTTACTTGTGAGTTCATTACCTTTGTTACTTGTGAGTTCATTACCTTTGTTACTTGTGAGTTCATTACCTTTTCTTGTGAGTTCATTACCTTTGTTACTTGTGAGTTCATTACCTTTGTTACTTGTGAGTTCATTACCTTTGTTACTTGTGAGTTCATTACCTTTGTAACTTGTGAGTTCATTACCTTTGTTACTTGTGAGTTCATTACCTTTGTTACTTGTGAGTTCATTACCTTTGTTACTTGTGAGTTCATTACCTTTGTTACTTGTGAGTTCATTACCTTTGTTACTTGTGAGTTCATTACCTTTGTTACTTGTTAGTTCATTACCTTTGTTACTTGTGAGTTCATTACCTTTGTTACTTGTGAGTTCATTACCTTTGTTACTTGTGAGTTCATTACCTTTGTTACTGAGTTCATTACCTTTGTTACTTGTGGTTCATTACCTTTGTTACTTGTGAGTTCATTACCTTTGTAACTTGCTCAGCTATCAAAACTTTGGGGTCCAGTCCCTGGACCCATTATGTACCTCTGTAATCTTTTGACTACCGCCCACAGGATGGGTATGAGGTGACTACCGCCCACAGGATGGGTATGAGGTGACTACCGTCCACAGGATGGGTATGGGGTGACTACCGCCCACAGGATGGGTATGGGGTGACTACCGCCCACAGGATGGGTATGAGGTGCATAATAAAGATATCAAACTAAAAACTGCCACTCCTTATCCTGTTTTCTTTCTTCTCGCTGTAAGGTACCCAGGAAATAATGCCTTATTCCCCACCCCGCCCGGCAAGGTTAGTTATTATTCCAGAGTTTTTTGTCTTTTTGGGAGCTTTGAACTCTGGTTACTCGTTTGCTACTCTTCCCTTTAACTCAACCCTTTTGTTTATGATTCTGTCTGTATTCATATACTACACTCAGATCTTTGTGTCATTAACAGTGTGTTTGAACTTCTGGTTCTGACTCAGTGTTTGGTACTGGGGCTGGGTACTGGGGCTGGGTACTGGGGCTGGGTACTGGGGCTGGGTACTGGGGCTGGGTACTGGGGCTGGGTACTGGGGCTGGGTACTGGTGGTAGAATAAGTGAGGAAGAGAGGATAGGTGACCTGTAGTTATTGTTGGAGGGAAAGGCAGAGGGGAAGGGATAGGAAGTAGTATAGTTAGGATTAGTAGTGTAAACGGGGAAGAAGGGTTGGGAGAGCAAGTGGGAATAGAAATGGAGAAGGAAAAAATGATATTAAAACTTAAGTGGAAATGGAAGGAATGGGAAAGAAAAGTGGGAAATGAAGAGGTGTAGATGTGGAAAGAAGAAGAAAATGACCTGGTTATGGTTAGGGAGAATGGGATGGTAGTGTGAGCATAGGGAAAATACGGTAAAGAGACGAAAGCGGGAGAGCAGAAAGGTGCAGAAGAGGGAGGAACACTGCAGCAGGCCTGTTGGCCCATACTAGGCAGGTCCTTCACAATCCGTCCCACTAACAGAATATTTGCTCAACCCAATCTTCAATGCTACCCAAGAAATAAGCTTTGACAATTCTACCCACTCATGCGCGAGTCCCACTCAAATCCAACCCTCTCACTCATGAATTTATCCAACCTAAATTTGAAACTACCCAAGGTCCTAGCTTCAATAACCCTACTAGGCAGACTGTTCCACTCATCAACTACCCTATTTCCAAACCAATACTTTCCTATATCCTTTCTAAATCTAAACTTATCTAACTTGAATCCATTATTGCGGGTTCTCTCTTGGAGAGATATCCTCAAGACCTTATTTATATCCCCTTTGTTAATACCCATTTTCCACTTGTATACCTCGATCATGTCTCCCTCATTCTACGTCTTACAAGTGAATGTAATTTTAGGGTTTTCAATCTTTCTTCGTAAGGAAGATTTCTAATGCTATGTATTAATTTAGTCATTCTACGCTGAATGTTTTCTAACGAATTTATGTCCATTCTGTAATATGGAGACCAGAACTGAGCTGCGTAATCTAGGTGAGGCCTTACTAATGATGTATAAAGCTGTAATATAACCTCTGGACTTCTGTTGCTAACACTTCTTGATATAAATCCCAGTAATCTATTTGCCTTATTACGTACGCTTAGGCATTGCTGTCTTGGTTTAAGGTTGCTGCTTACCATCACCCCCAAGTCCTTCTCGCAATCTGTATGGCTAAGTTCTACGTTATTTAACTTATAAGTGCTTGGGTTATGGACACTCCCGAGCTTCAGAACCTTGCATTTATCTACATTGAACTGCATCTGCCACTTTTCTGACCACGAATTAAGTTTGTCTAAATCTTCCTGAAGTTCTATGACATCTATGTTTGAATCAATTATCCTACCTATCTTCGTGTCGTCGGCGAATTTGCTCATATCACTAGTAATTCCCTCATCAAGGTCATTGATATATATTATAAATAACAATGGGCCTAAGAAAGGGCGGTGGAGGCGGGAAGGAGAGTGAGGGTTTTTACAAGTCGTTACTAATGGTGTGTGTATCGTCGAACGACTCAAAAAAAGGGAAAGTTGAGGCGTAAACTGACAACTTTCTAAAAGTTAAACAACTAACGCAAAGCAAAAGTTTGAAAAGTAGGTTCCTCAGAGTTTAGTTGCTGAAGGCGCCAAGATAATGTAGAATGATACATGTGATGTAAAGTGATGCAGAATGACCCACGATAATATAGAAGCATGTAGAATATATGATGATCAAAGATAATATACGATATAGAATGACCCACTATAATATGGAACGTAGAATGATGTATAGTGATCACGGATAATATATAAGCAATTTGTTCAGCTATGACATTTATTAGGATAAATGTTTCCTCACGAGTGACTTCTTGAGTCCTAACACAGAGACAGCAGGTACAGGTAGGTTGTCCGGGACGGGTTCTGGCCCAGGTCTTGTCCGTGTGGTGACCCAGCAAAAAGCAACAGACATTTATACATATATAGCAAGATGGGATTAGATGAAATAGGTTATGGAAATGAGCAGGCAGTGAGTTGGTCGTCACGTGACAGCTGTGCCCAGGTTAGACAGCAACTTGTTTGCCAGATACTTGGAGACTGAAAGTGCCCAATTTTTGTGAGATGGTGTTCGAGGTATATACTAAAACGGCTTCCAAATATTTTCGTATGTGTTCGTCACTCCTGGACAATCAGCTTAGCCTGGCTTACCCTCATGAGGTGTTCCTGGTTGCCTCTATGTTGGACGCAGACGTTGTTAGGATCATCACAGCTACAAGCATGATCTACATGGTTTACTAAACTAAGTTAAAGAATGAGACACTTTAGGATCATTTGGAAATCTTCAATTGATGGACTGAGGACATCGACTCCAAGCTTAGGGACTGATTACCTCAACCTTTTCCTCCTCCACCGTTCTTCTTTGTATTGGACTGGCCTGGTGGCTGAAGCTCTCGCTTCACATGGTGAATGTCCGGGTTCGATTCCCGGCAAGGGTGAAAACTTTGGACTTGTTTCCTTATACCGGTTGTCCACGTTCACCCATCTATAAAATGGGTACCTGGAAAAATAAACACATAAGCAGTATAATGTGATCCTTTACTGACAAAATTTCGCCCACACAGTGGGCTTTATCAAGTCACAAACAGATAAAGCCCACTGCGTGGGCGAAACGTCAATAAAGGATCACATTATACTGCTTGTGTTTATATTCACATTGTGTCGGTATTTTATACCATGTATTTCCAAAATGGATACCTGGGTGTTAGTCAACTGGTGTGGGTCACATCCTGGGGACAAAACTGACCTAATTTGCCCGAATTATTATTATTATAATCAAAAGAAGCGCTAAACCTAATTTGCCCGAAATCCTCTGCAAAACAAGCGGCTTTCTTTATAGTAACATGTCATTGATGTCTGCTAGGCCTGTATACCTTGTACATGTACTTGTAGAAATAAATTATTATTATAATCAATTATTATTATTATTATAATAAAAAGAAGCGCTAAACCACAGGGGTCATACAGCTCCGTGTAGAACTAAAGATATTATATTATTAAGAAGCCACTGGTTAGTGAAACTCTTCCACCGTAAAGATTCCCAAATGTTGCTAAAGTGTTTCATTCTTCAGGTACAAGCATATTCATATCCCCAGAGGGTTAAACTTATGTCACATTCTCCAGAGTATGACAAACTCTTGCACTGGTAGCTAACTTGAGTAGTTACTTCAATACCAACAGAAACGTTAGATTTCGCATCACTAATAGCACAATATACTGTAGTCATTGCTTTTCTGCTAAGGATGAATTTGCCAGTTTTCTGCAGTCAGAGGTACTCACCTAATTGTGGTTGCATGGGTCGCTGGCTGCTACTGGGGTCACTCTCCTTGTATTGAGAGCTTTATCGTACATCGTCTTGGAGCTATGTATGGATCCTGCCTCTTCCACTCCATTGTCCAGGGCCTTCCATTTCTTGACTACTCTAAGGCTGAAGAAATACTAATATATACGAGACTCCTGTGTTTTCAACTTCTAGCTATGCCCTCGTGTACCTGCTCCCCGTCTCTCGAACAATCTGTGCCTGTCCACCCTATCAATTCCTCAGTATTTTGTACGTTATCATATCACCCCCTAGTTTTTGCTTCTCCTAATATCACCAGGAAATGCGTGAGTTACTAAAGTCCCAGTATGACTCAGTTTTTAGCGAGCCGCTAACCAGACTAAAAGTTGAAGACCTAAATGAATTTTTTATGAGAGTGCCACAGAACCTGGTAGACGCAAGCCTATCTGACATTACCCTGACACCACATGATTTTGAAAAGGCGATAAATGACATGCCCATGCACTCCGCTCCAGGCCCAGACTCATGGAACTCAGTGTTCATCAAGAACTGCAAGAAGCCCCTATCACGTGCTTTTAACATCCTATGGAGAGGGAGCATGGACACTGGGGTCGTCCCGCAGTTACTAAAAACAACAGATATAGCCCCACTCCACAAAGGCGGCAGTAAAGCAATAGCAAAGAACTACAGACCAATAGCGCTAACGTCCCATATCATAAAAATCTTTGAAAGGGTTCTAAGAAGCAAGATCGCCACTCATCTAGATAACCATCAATTACACAACCCAGGGCAGGATGGGTTTAGAGCAGGTCGCTCCTGTCTGTCCCAACTACTGGACCACTACGACAAGGTCTTGGATGCTCTAGAAGACAAACAGAATGCAGATGTTATATACACAGACTTTGCAAAAGCCTTTGATAAGTGTGACCATGGTGTGATAGCACACAAAATGCATGATAAAGGAATAACAGGAAAAGTTGGTAGATGGATCTGTAATTTCCTAACACGTAGAACACAAAGAGTAGTAGTCAACAGAGTAAAGTCTGAGGCGGCTACGGTGAAAAGCTCTGTTCCACAAGGCACAGTACTCCCATCCTGTTCCTCATCCTTATATCGGACATAGACAGGGATATCAGCCACAGTGCCGTGTCTTCCTTTGCAGATGACACCCGAATCTGCATGACAGTGTCCACCATTGAAGACACTGCAAGACTCCAAGCAGACAAACCAAATCTTTAAATGGGCTTCAGAAAACAATATGAAGTTCAATGATGAGAAATTTCAATTACTCCGATATGGAAAACGTGAGGAAATTAAAATCTCATCGTAGTATAAAACAAATTCCAACCACACAATAGAGCGAAAAACTAATGTCAAAGACTTAGGAGTGATCATGACAGAGGATCTCACCTTCAAGGACCATAACACTGTAGCAATCGCATCTGCCAGAAAAATGACAGGATGGATAATGAGAACCTT
The DNA here is from genome assembly GCA_009830355.1 of Cherax destructor. Lineage (NCBI taxonomy): Eukaryota > Metazoa > Arthropoda > Malacostraca > Decapoda > Parastacidae > Cherax > Cherax destructor. The sequence continues at coordinate 10,019 of WNWK01011481.1, forward strand.
TAAAACCAGGGATGTCAAGCCCATGTTGACACTTTTTAGGTCACTTGTTCTATCTAGGCTGGAATATTGCTGCACACTAACTGCACCTTTCAAGGCAGGTGAAATTGCTGAACTAGAAAATGTACAGAGAACCTTCACGGCACACATAACTGCAATAAACCACCTCAATTACTGGGAACGCTTGAAGTTCCTAAACCTGTACTCCCTGGAATGCAGGTGGGAGAGATACATTATTATATACACTTGGAAAATCCTAGAGGGATTAGTACCAAACTTTCACACTAGTGTCACTCCCTACGAAAGCAAAAGACTCGGCAGACGATGTAACATCCCCCCAATGAAAAGCAGGGGTGCCACTAGCACGTTGAGAGACAACACAATAAGTATCAGGGGCCCAAGACTGTTCAACTGCCTCCTAGCATACATAAGGGGGATTACCAATAGACCCCTGGCTGTCTTCAAGCAGGCACTGGACGGGCACCTAAAGTCGGTGCCTGTCCAGCCAGGCTGTGGTTCGTACGTTGGACTGCGTGCAGCCAGCAGTAACAGCCTGGTTGATCAGGCTCTGATCCAACATGAGGCCTGGTCACAGACCGGGCCGCAGGGGCGTTGACCCCTGGAACTCTCTCCAGGTAAACTCCAGGTATACCTCTTACCTCCACGACTGTCGTTGAAGTCTCTGCACCTTCTCCAGTTTCTTAGACATTCTTGATCAGGTGTGGGTTCCATACTGGTGCTGCATTCTCCAATATGGCTCTGACATATGCCGTATTCAGAGTCGTAAATTTCTTATTTAAGTTCTCTGAAACTAATTTTATGTTTGCCACCTGCGAACTTGCATCAGCAGTTATCCGATTGATGTGCACTTCAGGTGATATGCTCGGTACATTATTATAATCATAAAGCGCTAAACCCGTAAGGGTCATACAGCTCTGCCTATGCTCAGTATTGTGCTCACGCCGAGATCCTTCTCTTTGAGTGAGGTTTGTAACTTTTTCTCCCCGAGTGTGTACTCCATCTCTTTTCTTCTTTGCCATCCCCAAACCTCATAAATTTGCCACATGTAAGACCTGAAGCCTGTTCAGATCTATTTGTATTCTTTCCTGGTCCTCACCTGCTTGTTTTCTCATTAGTTTCACATCATCTGGGAGGAGGGATACCTATGGCTACCCCTTCCGTCATGTCGTTAAGAGAGAGAAGATTTTGTTCGGATTTTTAACCCTGGAGGGGGTAAAGTTCCATGGTTCAGACTGACAGATTTCAACACATATGAGCTCCATCTTGCGTGACGGACTATGACAGGGATTATTATAATAAAAAAGAAACTATGATAGGGAAACTTGAGTTTGAACAAAAGCTATCACATGGAATAGTGGTAGGCGGCCAGTAATAGTTTATACAGGAATGGTAATGTTGTTGCGTGGTCTCTCGTGGTGACAAGTTTTGAAACTCTTTTGAGTTTGGGCATGACAAGAAATTGTTGTGGGCTATGGAGGATGTGCGGCAGTGTGGGTAACAGATCATGAAAGTGTGAAAGCATACGAAGGCACTGTTGGGCATGTGAGGTGTAAGGCAGCATCTTCTCTCGAGCTATCTGACAGGACACAGATATCAGTGCCAGTAATTGAGAGATGATGTATTCCCATTGTCTCAGTATATCGTTTTTTTTTTTGTGTGTATGTGCACGTGCATGCTCTCTCTCTCTCTCTCTCGGAACAGAGCAGAAAACGTCCAGATGCTCAAGTCATTTACCCATTTATGGGAATCTATGTAGAGGTGCTAGTTTGTACACAACAAATATGATATAAGCACACCTTGATCATGCACAAGGGCGAAAAGCACCTGAGACGAGAGTTGGCCATGGAAATCAAGTCGAAAGTCAATGAAATCAAGTCTGAAAGCTGTTATACAGCAGGCAGGCTGGGCCACAGCTGGGCATGGAATATCACCATCATGGCTGGGATGATATATTATTATTATTATAATCAAATAGAAGCGCTAAACCATGGGATGATAGAGGCGGATATTTTTGGAACGTAGTGAATGTTTAAATACGTATTTACCTGATGACAACCTAGTTCGCCGCCAGTTACACCAATGTAGACACTTGGTGGTGACCTTTATTAATGTAACGGGTCTCTGCGCAACCCAAGAAAGGTATCCCCGTATTCCATAACCCCAGTTCCTTGTACCTCAGTTCATGCGAGTGGAACAGTGCAGAGTGCGGCATAAGTGATAATGCAATTAAATGTTGGCACTGAAGACCTGGAGAGAATCAGAAGAGGAATTCACATATCATATGGAAACTAATACATATCCAAATTTCAATAAAATGGTAAATTTGGATGTAATGCCCACACCTTACTCATACTTTCACTCACCAGTCCCCCAAAGCTTGAAGCCCACACAGCCCCACACCTTACTCATGCTTTCACTCACCACTCCCCAGCAGCTTCTAGCCCTCACAGCCCCATACCCACACACCCTAACATGCCATTTACACTCCTAGTCATGTAGCCACCAGCCACCCTAATTACTGTCCACACCAACTGCACATTCACCCGCTCAGTCACACCCATCATCCACACTACCACCCACATTGGGTCATCAACACTGCCACCCACATGGTCACCATCTCACCACTTCATTGCTTCCACCTCCATCCCTACACCCCTCAAAAACCCAACATCATATGTATGTAAATGAAAAACAACTTGAATATAGGGTTTGTTATTATTCGCGGTTTTGGTATACGTGGCAGGTCCTTGGAACGTATGCCCTGCGGATACATGGGTCCTACTGTAATCTTTATTTCTACATATACAACTTATACAGGCCTAGCTGACATCAATGACACACACTACTATACACAAAGCCCCTGGTTATGCAAAGCATTTCGGGCAAATGAGGTCAGTTTTGTCCCCAGTATGCGACCCACACCAGTTGGCTAACACCCAGGTACCTATGTACTGCTAGGTGAACATGGACAGCTGGTGTCTTAAGGAAACACGTCCTAATGTTTCCACCCGTACCGGGAATTAAACCATGGACCTCAATGTGTGAACTGAGTGTGCTAATAATCGAGCTACAGGACACCGTAGAAAATGCATTCTCCAGTAACTGATCTGATTCCAATTATTCTAAGCTTAACAATTTCATTAAAATTTCACATTTGCACAACTGTGATTAAACTCATGGGTTATCATCCTACTTACACAATGCATTGTCAATAATTTTGAAGCCAAATGGGAGTATTCTTTAGTCACTGAATACAAATGAATATCACTATTCAATAATATGGACAAATTGGGACTTGTGCCACCCAATGGAGGAGCGGGTGAGCCTCGTGTTCAAGAAATAACATTAGTGGCAAAACTTTGAAGCTGATAATGATAAGTCCATTCTCCAGTTATGTCATGGATTCCAATGATCCTAATTTTTTTTTTTAGCTATTTTACATACAATAACAAATTTGGCTGCACGCAAACAAAGCTTAATAGGCTATCCTGACCCTAAGATGCATCAGTCATTAAATATCAAAGCTGCTCAGAAGTAAACTGAAATTTATTGAACATTATTTAAAAGGAATAAAAATTTAACACTGTTTTGGACATATTATAATCAAAATCAAATGCTAAACCCATTTTGCACATAAAATGGTCAAATTTGCACTTCTCAATTAAATTGTCCACCATCTTCAAATTAGGAGGTGCCTTTTTTTTGTAATGTTCGAAGCTGTCACTGAGGATTATGGAATATTCGCCTCTGCATATAGACTCTCAACAGGTGAGGAGCAAAAAGCACCTAGACATAAATGTAATCCCTGGTGATGGATGAGATAAAGTTTAGAAAGAGTTGCAGGAGAGGCCACTGAATATATATGGTCGCCATAATCTAGTTTTGACAAAATTAGGGCTCAATGAAGCCGAAGAAGAGTTTGACGATCAGCCCCCCATGAAAGATGAGCGAGAGTTTTAAGGAGGTTCAGCCAGCTATGACAAGTTGCTTTTTGGAAGGTAATGCAAGGTTTCCAGGATAACGACGGCTAAACAGAAGGCTGAGAAACCTGACTGTATCACGTTTGGGATACATGAGCCATACAGGTACAATGGAGTACCAGAGACGATACAATGTCTGGTGAAAGTAATTTGGTGTGTTTTAGTACCAGAAAATTTAAACCCATGAGTAGTGGCCCAATTGGAAACAGTTGACAGGATTCTGGAGAGAAACTGCAATGAGGCGACAGTTAGCACCTAGCGACAGTTAGCTATAGCGAACTCATCAACATAGTGATGATCAAATATTAGATCTTAGAACAGATGCCAGGAGAAAAAGTGTGGTCCTAAGGACACATCCCTGGGGGACACCTTCAGCTTGGACAAAGTCCGGGGAAAGCAGATTATCAACCCGAACATGGAAATGTCTCTCAGATAAGAAGTTCTTAAGGAAAAATGGCAGATTGCCTCGGAGGCCTAAGGAGTGAGCTAGGGTCAAGATGTTATACTGTATCTCCAAGTAGTGTGTCATATGCCTACTCAAGATCAAAAAAAGATGGCAATAGTGGTTATTGGCAAAGGCATTATGAATATACGTACAGGAGACAGTTACATTACATGGATTTATTTGCCATGTTTTGGTTATTGCACTATTGAAAAATTGCGGCACAATTTTATACAACACTTCGTAAAATTAACTTAACGTGGTTCCGTTTGGAGGTGCGGAAAAAATTTCCCCAGCTCAAGCTGCAGCCTTGTTGCGAGTCAGCAAGGAAGATCTATTGCCACCCCAGACACTCCCGCCATCCCCATCCCAGCCTTCGTGAATACGTGTCCAGTTCCATTCTGTCTTAGGACAGAATTGTGTTTTGATCTTTTAATTGCCATATCTTGTATCTGCCAAGCAATCATAGCACCCAGTAGGCCTAAGTGTGTTGCTGAAAGTAGCAATAAAAGGTATAACCGTTTAAGTCTTAGAATTAACGAAGAAAATAGAGATAATAGACAAGAGATAGCCTGTGGCCTTAATGAAGCATCAATTTGTACAATTAAAAAGAATGAGGTAAATACAGTAGGGCCCTGCTTTATGGCGTTTCACCTTACGGCATTCTGCTAATACAGCGATTTAAAATTATGACCAAAACTTGCTATACGGCGAGCGGTCTTTCAAATACGGTGTGAGCCACCCGGTTTGTTTACATTCTCCGTGAGCACATCTCTCTATTATGTCTGGAAATTTTCCAAAATTTCAAGTGTTTTAAAGTTATTGTGTATTTTATATATACTCTCTGATAATTATACGTATGTGTACTTGTACCTAAATATACTTACACACTGTGCTGGCATGCAGGTACACATTAAAATCACTAATTATTATTATTATAATCAAAAGAAGCGCTAAACCACAAGGGTTATACAGCTAAAATCCCTAAGAGTGTCCCTGTAGTCTTAACACCATAGTAATAATACTAATATGTAATAATAATCACTCTTGAGCATATTAAACGTCATATTTTACGTTAATATAGACATTTTCATTAATCCATCTATAATATTTTCTTCAAAATTATATAAGAAACACATTACATAGCATATAAACATGCTGTGTCTGGAGATCCACAACAGCAATTCACCTAAAGCTAATAATAACCCAAGAAAAAGCTGCAGTACGAATGATCACACAGTCCACTGCTAAACAACAACACCCCACTCTTCAAAGACCTAAACCTACTCACTATAAAAAACATTCACTCTTACTACTGTGCATCCTACATTTATTTTTATTTTTTTTTTATTAATGCATCGGCTGTTTCCCACCAAGGCAGGGTAGCCCGAAAAAAGAAAACCTTTCATCATTCACTCCATCACTGTCTTGCCAGAGGTGCTTACGCTACAGTTATAAAACCAACATTAGCAGCCCTCCTTCAGAGTGCCGGCACTGTACTTCCCATCTTTAGGACTCGAGTCCGGCCTGCCAGTTTCCCTGAATCCCTTCATAAATGTTATCTTGCTTACATTCCAACAGCACGTCAAGTCCTAAAAACCACTTGTCTCCATCTTCTATCTAACGCGCTCACACACGCTTGCTGGAAGTCCAAGCCCCTCACACACAAAACTTCCTTTACCCCCTCCCTCCAACCTTTCCTAGGCCGACCTCTACACCACCTTCCCTCCACTACAGAATTATACACTCTCAAAGTCATTCTATTTCGTTCCATCCTCTCTACATGTCCAAACCATCTCAATAACCCCTCCTCAACCCTCTGGATAATAGATTGGTAATCCCGCACCTCCTCCTAATTTCCAAACTATGGATTCTCTGCATTATATTTACACCACACACTGCCCTCAGACATGACATCTCCACTGCCTCCAGCCTTCTTGTTGCAACATTCACCACCCATGCCTCACACCCATACAAGAGCGTTGGTATAACTATACTCTCATACATTCCCCTCTTTGCTTTCATGGATAGTCTTCACAGACTCCTCAGTGCACTACTTACCTTTTTCCCCTCGTCAATTCTATGATTTACCTCATCTTTCATAAACCCATCTGCTGACACGTCCACTCAAATATCTGAATACATTCACCTCCTCCATACTCTCTCCCTCCAATCTGATATCCAATCTTCCATTATCTAAATTTTTGGTTATCCTCATCACCTTACTCTTTCCTATATTCACTTTCAATTTCCTTCTTTTACATACCCTACCAAACTCATCATCCAACCTCTGCAACTTCTTTTCAGAATCTCCCAAAAGCAGTGTCATCACCAAAGAGTAACTGTGACAACTCCCACTTTGTCATAGATTCTTTATCTTTTAATCCCACACCTCTTGCCAACACTCGAGCATTCACTTCTCTCTTACAACTCCATCTATAAATATATTGAACCACCATGGTGACATCACACATCCCTGTCTAAGACCTACTTTTACTGGGAAATAATCTCCCTCTTGCCTACATACTCTAACCTGAGCCTCACTATCCTCGTAAAGACTCTTCAATGCTTTCAATAGCCTACTTGCTATTCCATACATTTGCAACATCTGCCACATTTTCCCCTCTCCACCCTATCATATGGCTTTTCCAAATCCATAAATGCCACAAAAACCTCTTTACCCTTATCTAAATACTGTTCACCTATATGTTTCACTGCAAACACTTGGTCTACACACTCCTTGTTCATCTGCTATCCTGCTCTCCATCTTACTCTTAATTCTTTCTTACGACATGCATAGCTTACGAGGAAGAATTCTGTTCCACTTCCCCATGAAGATAAGAGGAAATAAACAAGAGCAAGAACTAGTAAGAAAATAGAAGAAAACTCAGAGGGGTTTATATATATATGCTTGTACATGCATGTGTAGTGTGACCTAAGTGTAAGTAGAAGTAGCAAGACATACCTGCAACCTTGCATGTTTATGAGACAGAAAAAGACACCAGCAATCCTACCATCATGCAAAACAATTACAGGCTTGTGTTTCACACTCATTTGGTAGGATGGTAGTACCTCCCTGGGTGGCTGTCTACCAACCTACCTACAATAAATTCTATTATTAATCCCGACCTGAAGCACTTTCTTGACAGTTGCAACAGGACCCACAGACGTAGTACTAGGCACAAAAATCTTTATGACAGTTCCCGTGTCTGGCTAAATCTCTCTGAAAATTCAATGTACATAAAAAGGCCCAAAATCTGGAATTCTTTGCCAGAAATCAAATACAAAGTGGGAGTTGTCACAGTTGCTTTTTTGCTGATGACACTGTGCTTTTGGGAGATTTTGAAGAGAAGTTGCAGAGGTTGGTGGATGAATTTGGTAGGGGATGTAAAAGAAGAAAATTGAAAGTGAATATAGGAAAGAGTAAGGTGATGAGGATAACAAAAAGATTAGGTGACAAAAGATTGGATATCAAATTGGAGGGAGAGAGTATGGAGGTGAATGTATTCAGATATTTGGGAGTGGACATGTCAGCAGATGGGTCTATGAAGGATGAGGTGAATCATAGAATTGATGAGGGAAAAAGGGTGAGTGGTGTACTTCGGAGTCTGTGGAGACAAAGAACTTTGTCCATGGAAGTAAAGAGGGGAATGTATGAGAGTATAGTTATACCAACACTCTTATATGGGTGTGAAAGCATGGGTTATGAATGTTGCAACGCGGAGAAGGCAAGTGGAGATGTCATGTCTGAGGTCAATGTGTGGTGCGAATATAATGCAGAGAATTCGGAGTTTGGAAATTGGAGGAGGTGCGGGATTACCAAAACTATTATCCAGAGGGCTGAGGAGGGGTTGTTGCGGTGGTTCGGACATGTAGAGAGAATGGAACAAAATAGAATGACTTCGAGTGTATAAATCTGTAGTGGAGGGAAGGCGGGGTAGGGGTCGGCCTAGGAAAGGTTGGAGGGAGGGGGTAAAGGTTTTGTGTGCGAGGGGCTTGGATTTCCAACAAGCATGCGTGAGCGTATTTGATAGGAGTGAATGGAGACAAATGGTTTTTAATACTTGACGTGCTGTTGGAGTGTGAGCAAAGTAACATTTATGAAGGGATTCAGGGAAACCGGCAGGCCGGACTTGAGTTCTGGAAATGGGAAGTACAGTGTCTGCACAGTCATACTAGCCAACACAGTTAATGCCGAATTACAGAAAATATCAACATGGATGATGACAAATAAGCTTACTCTCAATACGGACAAGACCTACTTCATTATGTTTGGAAACAAAGCTGCAAATGTTCCACTTAACATAACGCTAAATGGTTCACCCATCACAAGGCTCACAGAGGGAAAATTCCTAGGAATCCACCTTGGCAGTAGTCTTAAATTCCAAACACACATACAACAAATTTCCAAGAAAATCTCAAGGACAGTAGGTATATACGCTATTATGTGCCACAACCAGCTCTCATTGCACTATATCATTCTCTTATCTACCCTTATCTCACCTATGGAATCTGTGCATGGGGCTCAACAACATTAAATCACCTTAGACCACTCATAACCCAGCAAAAGGCTGCAGTCAGGATAACAAATTCCCACTCTAGACAGCATACTCCACCTATATTCAGAACCTTAAAACTACTCACCATAAAAAATATTCATACCTATTCATGTGCCTTCTACATACATAAAACTGTACATGCTAATATCAACCCTGCGCTCAGAATTCTCCTCAACAACTTTAATAGGTCCCATGAACATGACACAAGACACAGATCACTATTTGACATACCCCGAGTCCATACTAACCAATGTAAAAATTCTATGCACATAAAGGGCCCCAGAATCTGGAATTCATTACCAGTAAATATTAAGTTAACCTTGTCGGAAAATCAATTCAAGACTCTTCTCAAAATCACCTACTCACCCTATACTAAATACTCATACTGTAACAAACTTTCAAACCCAATATTATTTTACTTAAGATAATCTCAATTTGATATGTTCATCCTCCTTAACACTTGTTGCAATTTCATATCATCATATTGTCATTTAAAATCTTATAGTATCATCATTTTCTTAATTTGAAATAAAATATATAACTAGAAGAAACTCTATAAATTTTTCTAGTATTGTTATTATACTAGTATAGCATCAACATACTGTAACTTGAAATAAAATATACAACTAGATTAAACTCAACCAATTTCTCTTGTATTGTCTTTTAATAGTATGTATAACCATATTATAATTTAAAATAATACAGAACTAGAATAAACTCAATCAATTTCTTTAGCATTAAGTACTTAGTGAATAAGTCTTTAGAATAAACTGCCCCTAATGCCATGGCATGCCAGTGGCTCTCCTTGCATTACAGTTTTATAATTGTAACTACCAATAACAGTGTACACTTGTAACATGCATCAAAATAAAATATTATTATATTATTATTATTATTATTATTATATTATTATTATTATTATTACTCTGAAGGAGGGGTGTTAATGTTGTAGTTTTATAACTGTAGTGTAAAGCACCCCTCTGGCAAGACAGTGATGGAGTGAATGATGATGAAAGTTTTCTTTTCGGGCTACCCTGCCTTGGTGGGAATCGGCCGATGTGTTAATAAATTAAAAAATAAAATCTCCAAAACCACTGACTCAGCCAGCATCTTCAAAACTACCGTTAAAAAACACCTGATCTCCCTAACAAATCCCAGCATCAGCTAAATACAGTGGTACCCCAAGTTTCGTATGTACTTTATTCGTTCCAGAAGGCTGTACATATAGGCGAGTACAAATAGGAAGCATGTCAGTCTCGCGCTCAGCAGACGGAGGATCAAGCCTCCACCACCTCTTGCGCTGAATGACCCATATGGGTTTAGCACTTAACATGAATTTAACAATATTCCAGAAGGCTGTTCGAGTGCCGTTACCAAATGAATTTGTTCCCATAAGGAATAATGTAAATTATATTAGTCTGTTTCAGATCCCCAAAAATACACTTACAAAAGCACTTACAATAATACACTTACATAATTGTTCAAGTTGGGAGCAGTACAAAACTCAGGGTACCATTGTATGTGAAAACTATATTGCCATATTCTCAATGTCACGAACACATGTAAAAACAATATAATCTTACCTTATTAATTTCCCAAAATGCTCTGCATATTTAGGGGCTTTCTGCATGTACACAAAAATGTCATTCACCTTTGTAAAATCATTGTATCATGCTGAAGTATTATTATTAACTAAAATAACGGGAGTAAGGGGCTAGTAACTCCTCGAGTATAAATTACTAAATGTAAAAAGAAGGAAACTTTTACATTTCTTCTTTTTCAGCTCACCCTGCCTCAGTGAGAAATGGCCAGCATGTTAAAAAAAAGTATATATACATTTCAGATTCACCTAGCCACTTGGGTTGCAATATACTAATACAGGGGTCGGGGAACTGGGGTAAATTACCCCAAATAGCGCAAAAATTAAAATCTCGGGGTAATGAAGTCTCAAACAAAATTGCACAAAAACTGATTTAATAAACAAGGCAAATTACGAGTTATATTTTTTCAAACAAATAATTTGTACTAGTTTCTTAATAAAATTAAAAATCTAATTTGTAGGGACCATTTCTTAAGTTGACAGTGATATATAACTGGTAAGGACTGCAGCAGCTGGCAACACCACGAGTGTCAGCAGTGATTCGGGAGCCGGCATGACAACCCCACGTCCCATTGTTGACACACCATCACCTAACTTTTGGCCTAGTGTCCTATCTCGCTATCAGTAATTGTTTCTGCTTGCAGTCAATAGAAGTTCACTGTTTATGTTAGCAGGTTTAAGACTTTTGATGACCAAGGTAAGGTAGTGTTTTGTGATTTGTCATAACAATTAGGAGTGTGCAATGTAATATTTATATTTTATTTTTTGTATTAGAATTTATGATTCCATTTATAGGTATTTGAAAGTGCTCAAGTAATATAAATGTTTGGCAGCTTTCTATTAATTTTATATTCTATTCTATTTTTCATGATTTCTTTTTTGTATCCTGGTCTTTATGAGTAACAATGTTAAAATCATATAATATGCTAAAATCATATTATCCATTTGTTTTTCAGTCATTTTCACTTTTACCCTTCAGATGGCATCAAATAGGAAAAGGACATACCGGGAAGAGTTCCTCAATTACAGACCGAGAAAAGATTTCAGCATATGGATCAAAGCTTCTGAAGTGAAAATGTTATCAATGAAATTCTTTAGTTCCTTAACGAGATTTTTATTAAATTCGTCTTACTATTTTTTATTTCGTGCAGCTTATTTTTCATTTTATTATGTTTTTAATTTTGTGTTTAATTTTTAAAGTTGCTTTATCGCGTATAATACAGCCTCTCCTCACTTAGCAACGTACTTGTTTACCGACGCCTCGAACTTACGACAGCTCTCTGACCAGTATTCATACCTAAATAATGTATATTAGAGCTGATTTCCTCTATTCTGTTTATTTCAATATACAGTACGGCCCTGCTTTTCAGCGTTTCACCTTTCGGCGTTCTGTTCATACGGCGAGTTCAAATTATGACCAAAACTTTTGTATACGGCGAGCGGTCTTTCAGATACGGCGCGCACCACCCGGTTTGTTTACATTTTCCGTGAGCACATCTCTCTATTATGTAATCATCACTCTTGGGCACATTAAATGTCCAATTTTACATCAATATACACATTTTCATTAATCCATCTATGATATTTTCTTCAAAATTATATAAGAAACACGTTACAAAGCATATAAACATGCTGTTTATATGCTATGGTGTTCCGGGCGGAGGGAAAACATTACGTAATATTAATAATAATCACTCTTGGGCACATTAAATGTCTTGTTTTACGTTAATATAGACATTTTCATTAATTCATCTATATTTTCTTCAAAATTATTTAAAAAACATGTTACATAGCATATAAACATGATACATACACCCACAGAATAAAAATTGACAAATATGATATTTGTTTACCAAGCGACTTAGTAGGAGTGTCGGAAGAATTACGTTTTCTCTAGTCAAACACTGAGGGATAACTGTAGAAAAATATTCCTTTCATATGCCTTCAATCTATATATAGCTATTCACGACCCTTGTGGGTTTAGCGCTTCATTTTTATTATGATAATAATAATAATACTATCATTAACTCTAAAAATAGTGTGTTGCATGAGAATGGGAGTGTTGCTGTTTGTTTATTTTGTACTAACTTGTACACAATGTAAGAGTATTTGTATTGTGAGGTAATTATTATAATAAAAAAATTATTTTGAGGTAAAAGTTTCACAAACTCTTACAAACATATGTGAATGAACTAAAAGTGGACAAGTATTAATCGCATTCATTTCGCCTGACCGAGTGATCGCCCACTACCTGTTCATTTTTTTTTTTTACCTTGTCTGAACTCCGTATCTCGTTCTCTCTCGTTTACTCTTTCGTTAACTAGTTGGCTCTCATTGACTATGGCGTCTAAGCTTAGTTGTGATAAAAAGAGGAGTCGTAAGCCTCTTACTTTAAGTGCCAAGTTAGAAATGATTAAACTCAGTGAACTGACTTTTTTGGATTATCCTAGGTTGTCTATGCATATTCTGCTATGTATGATAATCTATGTAACTGTATTTGTGTATATACCTGAATAAACTTACTAACAAGGTACAGTGGTACCTCGAGTTACGATATTTTTTCGTTCGAGAATGCTGTTCAAGTGCCATTACCAAACGAATTTATCCCCATAAGGAATAATGTAAAATAGACTAGTCCTTTAACACCCCCAAAAATATACTTACAAAAGCATTTAAAAAAATAAACTTGCATAAAAGGGCGATTTTGGGGACCATCGTAACTCGAGGTACCACTGTATATGTTGATCACTGAGATAGCCATCAAATACAGTTACATATAGCAGCATATGTGTAGAGAACCCAGGATAACCCAAGAGTGCACTCACCTAATTGTGGTTGCCGGGGTCGAGACTTAGCTCCTGGCCCCGCCTCTTCACTGACCGCTACTAGATCCTCTCCCCCCCTGCTCCATGATCTTTATCATACCTCGTCTTAAAGCTATGTATGGTTCCTGCCTCCACTACATCACTTGCTAGACTATTCCACTTCCTGACTACTCTATGGCTGAAGAAATACTTCCTAACATCCCTTTGACTCATCTGAGTCTTCAACTAACACTTGCTAGGAGCTAATGCTGCTGGGGATTACAAGTTAAAACCTATGATAATTTATCACTCGGAGAATCCTAGGGCCCTAAAGAACTATGCAAAAGGTAGCCTCCCTGTTTATTATAAATCCAATTCGAAAGCTTGGATGACTACTGATCTTTTCATAAATTGGTTCACAGATTATTTTAAGCCAATGTTAATACTTTAAGGTAAGTAATAAGTGTACTCTGTGTGTATCTTACTTTTTAGTGTGTTTTTTAATGCCTAGTTCTATTGTTAACTTAATATAAGTTAGTGTAAGCTTGTTGTCTGGCATATATATGCATTTAGAAGTGGAAAAAAATGGCGTTCTGCTTTTCGGTGATGTCTGCCTTTAGGCACTAGCCTGGAACCTAACCTGCCGTATAAGTGGGGCCCTACTGTACAATACACTACTGTATAAACATTTTCCAGTTAATTGATTTAGTTGGACTTGAGTCCTGGAAATGGGAAGTACAATCCTGCACTTTAAAGGAGGGGTCTGAGATAGTGACAGCTGGGAGGGACTATTCTTAGCTGTCGTATCTGAGCTCCTCTGCAAAGACAGTGATTATGTATGCGTGTATGAAAGTATTTTCTTTTTGGGGATTTTCTTTCTTTTTGGGTCACCCTGCCTCGGTGGGAGACGGCCGACTTGTTGGAAAAAAAAAAAAAAAAAATAAACATTTAAAAATATACAGTGGTACCGCGGGATACGAACTTAATTTGTTCCAGAAAGCTGTTCGAGTGCTGATACTGAACGAATTTGTTCCCATAAGGAATAATGTAAATTAGATTAATCCGTTTCAGATCCCCAAAAATACACTTACAAAAGCACTTACATAAATACACTTACATAATTGTTCGAGTTTTGAGCTGTTCGTATCCCGAGGTACCACTGTACTAGAAATTTTATAAATGGTGCAAAGGTGACATTAAAACAATATTGAAGATAGTTGACACAAACTCACTGCCATTACAGTATGCTCCTCACTCAGCGACAAATTCATTTAACGACGTGGTCGTAGGAACGGAACTCCGTCATTAAGTGAGGAGGCTGTACAGTGGACCCTCGAGTTTCAAACATTTCAGAACCCCAAAAATACACTTATAAAAGCACTTACAATAATAAACTTACATAAAAGGGCGAGTTTGGAGTGTTCGAATAGCGAGGGTCCACTGTATATACTTTTCAGTTAGTATGATTATTCTCTATACAAATGGATTCAATAAACTATTTTGAATTTGAATGCTCCTTGTGTTTTTCCAGATTCTGTGGACTTTCAAGTCTAGTGGGTAATTTTGCTGTACACAAATTTGTTTTGGGGTAATACCCAAAAAAGTTCGCTGACCTCTGTACTAATACAAGTTCAACTGTAAAAAAAAATTAGTTCTACACTACAGTATTTAAGGTGACAAGGTTATGGAGGCAAGACATGTAAACTTTACTAGTTCCTGTAATTAAATACTGCATGTATAGTTCACCTATAGTAATCATACAATTAACTATGTCCATACATCCATAGATGATATTTAACCTAAAATATAGGCAATACAAACAAAACCATTTACTTTTGATAGTTAAATTAAACACAGTTACACAAAATATTAAATTCACCGAGAATGAACATATCATAGTTGTATTACAAATAAATTATTTGAGCTTACAGAGAACAAATTTTTTCAAAGTAACTGCAATGTTGTTCTATGTTGGTCTACCATCATGATTCAAGAGGTTACTTTTTACTTTTCTCCTTCCTTTTGAAAAATAAATCAACTTTTACTTAAAAAACATAACATATTTTCTGGCACATAAGGCACAAGAGCATACAAGACAATGTTTCCAAGCAGTTGTAACAATGTTAGTAAACAACTGCTACAGCGTAACCCAAAGCCTACCCTTGACCCTAACCTTGAGCATGTAAGATGCAGGGTGATTTTCCAAGACTTTTTGTGGGTTGAAAGCCCGCCTTATGTGCTGTAAAATATGGTATGAATTTGTAAACCAAGTTCAAGAAAATATTTCCGTAAAGCTATACAATGATTAGGTTATTTAAATTTGCTTGGGTTACTTTTTTTTTATTATTAATCTGTCATTATGGAATACCTCATATATATGAACAAAACTAAGATTTGTCTTCTCTGCTCATTACACTGGGACTGATTGTTGTCAAGTAATGTATTAAGTATAGGGAGAACTTCAGAAAAATTCAATTCCTTCTCACTAAAGTCTGGCCACCCCTGATCTATGAGAACTTGCATTAACACATTGAAGGTACAATAATCACTATCTACCATGGCTCTAATTATGTAGGTAAGCAAGAACTGTCTGCAAAAAGACCTGGCGCTGAATAGTTATATCAAGTGTACATGTTGCAGTACCCACTTTAAATGCTTGCCCTGAAAAGGGCCAGTATTATAACTGCTTGATAATTGCTTAACAGTATCAGTATTTGAGCTTAAGAAATACGTTATGTATGATGGCCATTACCAGCTGCAATTTTATCTACTATAATATCCTTAATACTCATTACACTACTGTCCAACTGTTTTCCAACAATATGTAAAAAGAAGTGGACTCAGTACTGCAAATTAACAAGATGAAAAAAATATAATCCTGTACTAAAGTACAGTGGACCCCCAAGTTTCGGCGACCTCAAAACTCGAACAATTATGTAAGTGTAATATTGTACGTGCTTTTGTAAGTGTATTTTTGGGGGTCTGAAACGGACTAACCTACATTACATTATTCCTTATGGGAACAAATTCGTTCAGTAATGGCACTTGAACAGCCTTCTGGAATGAATTATGGCCGAAACTTGGGGGTCCACTGTACTCCCTAAATTCAGTAATACTCTGATTAACAATTATATTACTGCATATTTCATAATGTCTTTTACAGACACACTGTAATTATAACATTAAGACTTGCATTCACCTTGTGTTCTTAGCATGTTTAAGAATGTGGGTTAAATGATAACATAACTTTGCAAAAAATTAAGTATAACAAAAACAGCCTTTTTACAGTCATCACAGCATATATATTGTACAGCTAATACTATATATAGAAATAAATAATATTTAATTATGGATGGAAAGTACAGTAAAACCTATACCAGAGTACATGCAAGTTGAAAATATGCAACTAAAATGCCACATTAAGGTACACTAATAGTACTCTTATATATTGTTGTTCCCTTTACAAGGACAGTATCAAACATACTTTTAAATATGTTTGCATGGTCAAATTTATATTAGAGAAACCATGTGAATTAAATACCCGTTCAAGCAATGCATCTTTACGGACATACCATTTTAAAAGTGACAATGTGAAACACAAACTGTTATGTCATATAGTTGGAAGTTCAGCATTTTCTATGAATGTACATGATGCTGTATGACCATTATGGGTTTAGCACTTCATCAATACAATAACAACTTCCATATATACAATAATATTCACTTCACTATTAACCCACATTCAAAGGGTAAATATTAGTTGATGTTTTAGTTCACCTTTGATCATTGTTAAGTGTCATTTAGTTACCTTTCTAAACTGTGGATTAATAATGAAGTAATTCAGATGTGGCATTGTGACTTGTATTTGTCAATAATATTCCCTTGTAAATCTTGATACATCCATAACTAAACTGAAATATCTTGGAAATATAATTCTCTCATTTTCTGTTTAATATTGTCACTAATTTTTTTTAACAAGGACAAATTAATAATTTAAATTTTTATATATAATCTGCACCTAATAATTTGTAAATACATTTGTACATACTGTAACTGAAGTTAAGAAAACCTCCACGTCTTGAAATACTTCTCATAAATAATAAAGGTACAGTAAACCCTTGATTTAAGACTTTGGAAATTCAGGACAAAATCCAATAGATCAACAGATTCAGAAAAAATAGACAAAGTGTGATAGTTACAGAATTGTCCGCTATAATCACCGGACAATAATTTCATCTGCATCCACCACAACCATTACCATCCACCCGCTTCCCATATTAGTCCATTAAATAGAGGGTTTATATGTATTCCATTTAAAAATCACCTAAAAAATAAAATATTCTCACTTTGAAAACAGTCACTAATTTGAAGAAAATAAGAATTATTCCCTTTTTTCAGGGTGTCATTGACTGTGCTTTGCTTGTTTATTAGAGACTGTACCTTCGCTAGACTGCAAAGATCTGTCCTTATCACTCTGTAATACTTCACCATTTGTTTCTTTTGTAAGTTCAGTTGTAGTATCAACTTTAGAAGAATAATCAAAGTCAGCTATAGTTGTTCTAAGAGCATGCTGAATGAGTTTAGCAGACTCTAACTGCTCCTCCTTGGCCAACATCTCTATAACATCTTCAAACATCTTTGGAGATACACCCACTTCCTCATCCAACATGAGGTTCAACACATGCAGAACGTGATCCACTTCCACCGATCCATCATTGTCAAAGTCCATTTTTGCCAAAACATCACTAATCATGGATACCTTAGAAGAATCAGGAGCATGGTATATGTAGCTCAAATGTCGAGTTAATTCCTCCAGGTTCACAAGTTCAGCCCTGAAGGTGTTAAAAGAAAATTTTATTATAGCTAAGTATGATAAAAATAACATACAATTGCCTCTAAATTTATTAATACCTTGATAAGAAATATGAAAGTTGATTTAGCAAGAAACTACAAGTGTACAATTAAAATCAGTATCAATCTTACATATTTATTTCAAAATGTAGCATGTTTATTTTTATTTATACTCCGGTAATCAGTAGTCAACTAAAATGCCGGGAACAATGGGTTAGTAACCCCTTTTCCTGTATAGATTACTAAAAAGAAAAAGAAGAAAACCGTCAAAGTAGGATGTCTGAATGTGCGTGGATGTTGTGCGAATGATAAGAAAGAGATGATTGTAGATGATATGAATGAAAAGAAGCTGGATGTCCTGGATTTAAGTGACACAAAGCTGAAGGGGGTAGAAGAGTTTCAGTGGGGAGAAATAAATGGGATTAGGTCAGGGGTTTCAAATAAGAGTTAGAGCTAAAGAAGGAGTGGCAATAATGTTAAATATTCAGTTATGGCAGGTAAAGAGAGAATATAAATGTATAAATTCAAGGATTATGTGGAGTAAAATAAAGGTTGGATGTGAAAAGTGGGTTATAGTAAGTGTTTATGCACCTGGAGACGAGAGAAGTGTAGAGGAGAGAGAGAGATTTTGGGAAATGTTGAGTGAGTGCGTGGGGAGTTTTGAACCAAGTGAGAGAGTACTTGTGGTTGGGGATCTTAATGCTAAAGTGGGTAAAAATGTTGTGGAGGGAGTATTAGGTAAATTTGGGGTGCCAGGGGTAAATGTAAATGAGGAGCCTTTAATTGAGCTATGTGTTGAAAGAGGTTTGGTAATAAGTAATACATATTTTATGAAAGAGGATAAATAAGTGTACAAGGTATGATATAAAACGTAATGAAAGTAGTTTCTTAGATTATGTATTGGTGGATAAAAGGTTGATGGGTAGGCTTCAGGATGTACATATTTATAGAGGGGCAACGGATATATCTGATCATTATTTAGTTGTAGCTACAGTTAGAGTAAAAGGTAGATGGGACAAAAAGAAAATGGCAACAGCAAGTAAGAGAGAGGTAAAAGTGTATAAACTAAGGGAGGAGGAAGTTAGGGTGAGATATAAGCAACTACTGGCAGAAAGGTGGGCTAGTGCAAGTATGAGTAGTGGGTGGGGGGGAGGGTTAAAGAGGGTTGGGATAGTTTTAAAAATGTTGGGCAGAAGTTTGTGGCTATAGGAGGGTGGGTGCAGGAGGAAAGAGGAGTGGTGGAATGAAGAACTGAAGGGTGTGATAAAAGAAAAAAAAAGGTAGCTTATGAGAGGTTTTTACAAAACAGAAGTGTAAATAGAAGAGCAGAGTATATGGAGAGTTAAAGAAAGGTGAAGAGAGTGCAAAAGGAGAGCAGATGAAAGAGTGGGAGACTCTCTGTCAAGAAATTTTGCTGAAAACAAAAATTTTTTGAAGTGAGATAAACAAGTTAACCCTTAAACTGTCCAAACGTAGATATACGTTTGTACGCGTACTGCTCCGAACGTAGATCAACGTTTTATTTTTCATTCCTTCAAATTTAGTGCAATAGGCCTGAGTCGCCTAGACATGAGAGAATGGGTCTGCGCACTCAGTGTGCGCAGTATTAAAAACATCTGGGACCACTTAGTACCTTGTGGGAGCACTAGTTCAATTGAGTGCCACCTGATGCAAATAATGTTTCAAACACCATGGATTCACTGATGTCATGTCGCATTAACACTCCCCTTATAAGAGGAAAGTAAAAATAGGTTCGATAAATACACGAGTGGCTGTGGGTGGGTGTGAGTTGGACCTGACTAGCTTGTGCAACTAGGTCTGATGCTGTGCTCCTTCCTTGAGAGGATGTGACCTGACTAGGTGGGTCATTGGTCTAAGCTGGGGGGTGATATGGACCTGCCTTGCATGGGCCAGTAGGCCTTCTGCAGTGTTCGTTCTTTTTTATGTTCTTATATATTTGGCAGGCTGGCTTTGGCTGTCTCTGTGTCTATATCTCTGGCTATATCTCTGGCTATATCTCTGGCTATATCTCTGGCTATATCTCTGGCTATATCTCTGTCTATATCTCTGTCTATATCTCTGTCTATATCTCTGTCTATATCTCTGTCTATATCTCTGTCTATATCTCTGTCTATATCTCTGTCTATATCTCTGTCTATATCTCTGTCTATATCTCTGTCTATATCTCTGTCTATATCTCTGTCTATATCTCTGTCTATATCTCTGTCTATATCTCTGTCTATATCTCTGTCTATATCTCTGTCTATATCTCTGTCTATATCTCTGTCTATATCTCTGTCTATATCTCTGTCTATATCTCTGTCTATATCTCTGTCTATATCTCTGTCTATATCTCTGCTCTATATCTCTGTCTATATCTCTGTCTATATCTCTGTCTATATTCTCTATATCTCTCTATATCTCTGTATATCTCTCTATATCTGTCTATCTATTTTTATATCTGCAATCAATATCTCTCTCTCTCTCTCACATGTACACATAAGTACAGTTAGTTTTAAGTTAATTTTAAGTCTGCCCAAAATGCCCTGCATACTAGGGGCTTTTGGCATGTACACCTCATGTAATCACAATAACCAAATGTAATTCTTTGTATCATGTCCAAATAAAAATATTATTATTTATTATTATTATTATACATAGTGTAAATTACCTAGGATAACCCAAAAATTCCAGGCAAAGTCCTATACAATGCTTGTATATATATATAAGACATAATACGCATGACTGGCAAGTAATACGCATTGTCACTTCTGCATCGCGTATAATACCTGTTGGCTTACGAGACGGAAAGACAGATAAGCAGAGCTAGACAGACAGACAGATAGACAGTGGAAACAACGAGAGGGGTCCCTGCTCCCATTCATCAATGTCATTGGGCTGTCAGTGTTATCTGACACTTGTCATAACACCATTCTTCAAGGAGTTTCATATACTCCAGGCACACACAGGCAGACAGAAAGACAGATAAGCAGAGCTAGACAGAGACATAGACAGATAGACAGATGGACAGATAGATAGACAGATACAGTGAAAACAAAGCGAGGGTTCCCTGCGCACATTCATTCATCAATGTCATTGGGCTGTCAGTGTTATCTGACACTTGTCATAACACCATTAGTCAAGGAGTTTCATATTATACTCCAGGCACACATAGGCAGGCAAACAAAGACAGATAAGCCGAGCTAGACAGATAGATAGAAACACAGATAGACAGATAAACAGATAGATAAACAGATAGATAAACAGATAGATAGACAGACAGATAGACAGACAGATAGATAGACAGACAGATAGATAGACAGACAGATAGACAGATAGATAGATAGACAGATAGATAGATAGACAGATACAGACAGTGAAAACAAAGCAAGGGTTCCTTGCACACATTCATTCATCAATGTCACTGCCTTATCAGTAGTTATCTGACAATTGTCATAACACCATTCTTCAAGGAGTTTCATATATACTCCAGGATGTCTAAAACATTGCTGGGACCTATAAATACTTTGTATATATTTATAGACAATAGTAAATGACCATGGCAGGTGAAATTGTTCACCTGTTGGTGTCATTGTGACTATTTGAGTACTATTTCAGCACCTAATATTAGTGTTAGAACAAAGATTGGCTATGAAATCACAAGAACTATTATAAATTGTAATTACCAGAACATAAAAATTGTATAAATTAAAATAAAAACTAAAAAAAAAAAGTATATCGGCATTACTTCTGCAAGCGGCAGGACTTGTTGTTGCTGTCAGGTGAGCATCCAGCACCAACTTGTTGGGCTTATATCTCGGTAAGTACTGGACCTAAATTTTTTTTTTTAGCCTATCCTGTTTATAAAAATGCGCTCTTCATTTTTAAGAAAAAAAATGATTTTTTTTTTTTTCAAAATATTCGGAGCAGTGCGCGAGTGAACGTAGATCTACGTGTGGACAGTTTAAGGGTTAAGAAAGCCTAGGGAACGAATGGATTTGTCAGTTAAAAACAGAGTAGGGTAGTTAGTAGATGGGGAGCTGGAGGTATTGGGTAGAAGGTGGGAATATTTTGAGGAACTTTTAAATGTCGATGAAAAAAGGGAGGCGGTAATTTCATGCACTGGCCAGGGAGGTATAACATTGTTTAGAAGTGAAGAAGAGCAGGAGGTGAGTGTGGGTTAGTTGCGTGAGGCATTACGTAGAATGAAAGGGGGTAAAGCAGCTGGAACTGACGGCATCATGACAGAAATGTTAAAAGCCAGGGGGGATATAGTGTTGGAGTGGTTGGTATTTTTGTTTAATAAATGTATGAAAGAGGGGAAGGTACCTAGGGATTGGCAGAGAGCATGTATAGTTCCTTTATATAAAGGGAAGGGGGATAAAAGAGATTGTAATAATTATAGGGGAATAAGTTTTTTAAGGTTTTGTGGGCGAGGGGCTTGGACTTCCAGCAAGCATGTGTGAGCGTGTTAGATATGAGTGAATGGAGACGAATGGTTTTTGGGACCTGATGAGCTGTTGGAGTGTGAGCAGGGTAATATTTTGTGAAGGGATTCAGGGAAACCAGTTAATTGATTTAGTTGGACTTGAGTCCTGGAAATGGGAAGTACAATGCCTGCACTTTAACACTTTGACTGTCGGAGGCCCCATTCTGAAACTGTCATTCTGTTGCAAAATTTTTGAAAAAAAAAAAAAAATTCTTATGAAATGAGAATCTTTTCCCGATGGATGGTAATGACACCAAAAGTAAGAAATTTTATGGAAAACGTACAGAATTACGCTCTAGCGAAGTTAGCGAAGTTAGCGATGTCAGCGATATATACGCAGCGACGATTTCGCCGAATTTGAGCCCTATTTTCAGCCAATTCCATTGTTACAGTCGACCAAACTCATAGCTATTTCTTTAGAACTCCATTTGTTCTATCGATTGAGTACAAGTTTCCACCAATTTACCGATTTCAACTACCAAATAAAGTGGTCAGAAATTGGCAATTTTTCTAATTTCATGCAAAATAAAAAAGATGTCAATTTCAAAATAGGGTCCAGAATAAACAATGGAGACATTCCTTGCACTAAAATAAGATTTTCTCTGTTCATTAGTCCATCTTTAGGCCCCTCTTATATTACTCTTACTTTCTATTTTGATTTTTTATTCACACAAAAAATAAAAGATTTACTGTTATGCAGACTACTGCATTATTGTAAAAATAGTATAAATAATATCAGTGCACTTGTGTAAAAATATTAGACTCACCAGTTGACGTGTATTGGATGCATGGCGTGATTTGTGTACTCTTGAACATTGGCAAAAATTGAACATTTCCACTACTTTGAGTTCAATTTTAAGGTCATTTTCATCATGAAACTAAGCAAAATCATCTCTATTTCTGTAATATGTTTTCCATTCTATCAAATGAGACCACAAAAAAGAGAACACAACCATAAATACTATACGAAAATACACCTCAAAGTCGGCGTTTTAATCCAAAAACACGATCAGTTTTTTTTTTTCTCATTATGCACTGCGTGCTGCAGGATTTTTTTTATACAGCGCACACTGATCACACAGACCCATTCTCTCATATGTGAGCCTACCATCTTTCTCCCTCTTGATTTGAAGCCGCTAGAATTTTTGAGTATATATACGTCCGAAACACTGGCTAATAAGACGTATACAGTGGTCCCTCGGTTTTCGTGCATCTCCAAACTTGAACATTTATGTAAGTGTATTTTCGTAAGTGCTGTTGCAAGTGTATTTTTGGGGGTCTAAAATAGACTAACCTACGTGACATTATTTCTTAAGGAAGTACATTCGTTCGGTAATGGCACTTGAGCAGCATTCTGGAACGAATTTTCGGCGAAAACCGAGGGATCACTGTACAGTGGACCCTCGCTATTCGAACACTCCAAAACTCACCTTCATTCCAGAATGCTGTTCAAGTGCTGTTAGCAAACGAATTTATTCCCATAAGGAATGATGTAAATTAGATGAGTCCATTTCAGACCCCCAAAAATACTTACATAAAAGGGTGAGTTTTGGAGTGTTCGAATAGCGAGGGTCCACTGTATATATGACCGAAACAGTCAAAGGGTTAAAGGAGGGGTCTGGGATAGTGACAGTTGGGAGGGACTTATTCTCAGCTGTCGTATCTGAGCGCCTCTGCAAAGACAGTGATTATGTATGAGTGAGGTGAAAGTGTTGAATGATGATGAAAGTATTTTCTTTTTGGGGATTTTCTTTTTTTTTTGGGGTCACCCTGCCTCGGTGGGAGATGGCCGACTTGTTGAAAAAAAAAAAAAGTTTAGTGAGTATACCAGGTAAAGTGTACGGTAGGGTTATTTTTGAAAGAATTAGAGGTAAGACAGAGAGTAGGATTGCAGATGAGCAAGGAGGCTTTAGAGTGTAGGGGATGTGTAGATCTAGTGTTTACATTGAAGCATATATGTGAACAGTATTTAGATAAAGGTAGAGAAGTTTTCATTGCATTTATGGATTTAGAAAAGCCATATAATAGAATGGATAGGGGAGCAATGTGGCAAATGTTGCAAGGTAGTAATTTACTGAATGCTGTAAAGAGTTTTTATGAGGATAGTGAGGCTCAGGTTAGGGTGTGTAGGAAAGAGGGAGATTACTTCCCGGTAAAAGTAGATCTTAGACAGGGATGTGTAATGTCACCATGGTTGTTTAATATATTTACAGATGGGGTTGTAAAATAAGTAAATGCTAGGGTGTTGGGGAGAGGGGTGGGATTAAATTATGGGGAATCAAATGCAAAATGGGAGTTGACACAGTTACATTTTGCTGATGATACTGTGCTTATGGGAGATTCTAAAGAAAAATTGCAAACGTTAGTGGATGAGTTTGGGAGGGTGTGTAAAATTAGAAAGTTGAAAGTGAACATAGATAAGAGTAAGGTGATGAGGGTATCAAACGATTAAAATAAAGAAAAGATGGATATCACATTGGAGAGAGGGATTATGGAAGAAGTGAATGTTTTCAAATATTTGGGAGTTGACTTGTCAGAAGATGGGTTTATGAAAGATGAGGGTAACCATAGAATTGATGAAGGAAAATAGGCGAGTGGTGCGTTGAGGTATCTGTGGAGACAAAAAACGTTATCCATGGAGGCAAAGAAGGGAATATACGAAAGTACAGTCAACCCTTAGTTTTCGTGTGTCTCAGTTTTCGGTGATTTTGGCTTTCGGGCACTTTTTTCGGGGAAATATTGTCTTAGTTTTCATTGATGGTACGGAACCTATCCAGTGCCCAGCGCACATACAAAGCCTGCAAGCCCGCCTCCCACACACATTCTCAAGCAGTGTAGCATTGTTTCTGGTTGAGTGAACATTATCCTGCGAGTTCATACAAAACATTTCTTAACAATTCATTGTTTTTGGCCCTTGATTATTGTGTGTGACTGCTAAATAATCCACCATGGGCCCAGAGAAAGCTCCTAGTGCCAGTCCTTTGGTAAAGAAAGTGAGAAACACGATGGAATTTAGGAGAGTGTAGCAGGCATGCAGGGAGTTTAGCAAGAAAGCAGGGAGTGTAGCAGGTATGAAGGGAGTGCAGCAGAAAAGCAGGAGTGTAGCAGGAAAGCAGGGAGTGTGGAAGGCAGGGAGAAAGTGTAGCAGGCATGCAGGGAGTGGAGCAGGAAAGCAGGGAGTGTAGCAGGCATGCAGGGAGTGTAGCAGGCATGCAGGGAGTGTAGCAGGAAAGCAGGGAGTGTAGCAGGCAGGGAGGGAGTGTAGCAGGCAGGGAGGGAGTGTAGCAGGCAGGGAGGGAGTGTAGCAGGCAGGGAGGGAGTGTAGCAGGCAGGGAGGGAGTGTAGCAGGCAGGGAGGGAGTGTAGCAGGCAGGGAGTGTAGCAGGCAGGGAGTGCTAGCAGGAGGGAGTGTAGCAGGCAGGGAGGGAGTGTAGCAGGCAGGGAGGGAGTGTAGCAGGCAGGGAGGGAGTGTAGCAGGCAGGGAGGGAGTGTAGCAGGCAGGGAGGGAGTGTAGCAGGCAGGGAGGGAGTGTAGCAGGCAGGGAGGGAGTGTAGCAGGCAGGGAGGGAGTGTAGCAGGCAGGGAGGGAGTGTAGCAGGCAGGGAGGGAGTGTAGCAGGCAGGGAGGGAGTGTAGCAGGCAGGGAGGGAGTGTAGCAGGCAGGGAGGGAGTGTAGCAGGCAGGGAGTGTAGCAGGCATGCAGGGAAGTGACCCTGGATAAGGACTTGGTACCTAAAGTCTTTGTGGAGGGGGATTCCCCTTCCAAACAATAGCCTCTCTTCCCTCTCCCCTTCTCCCTGTCTTCTATCCAGCAACACCAGTCTTCAATAAAGGTAAGTGTCAAGTTGAATGTTCATTCTTTCGTGCATGTAAATCTATAAGGTAAAAAAAAATTTTTTTTTTAATACTTCTGGGTGTCTGGAACGGATTAATTGAATTTTCATTATTTCTTATGGGGAAAATGGTTTTGGTTTTCGTCGATTTTGGTTTTAGTCAATCCCTCTGGAACGGATTAAACACGAAAACCAAGGGTTGACGTATAGTGGTACCAACACTCTTATATGGGTGTGAAGCATGGGTTGCAAATGCTGCAGCGAGTAGGCGGCTGGAGACAGTGGAGATGTCCTGTCTAAGGGCAATGTGTGGTGTAAATATTTTGCAGAAAATTCGGAGTGTGGAAATTAGGAGGTGGTGTGGAGTTACTAAAAGTATTTGTCAGAGGGCTGAAGAGGGGTTGTTGAGGTGGTTTGGTCATTTAGAGAGAATGGATCAAATTAGAATGACTTGGAGAGCGTATAAATCTGTAGGGAAAGAAAGGCGGGGTAGGGGTCGTCCTCGAAAAGGTTGGAGGGAGGGGCTAAAGGAGGTTTTGTGGGCGTGGGGCTTGGACTTCCAGCAAGCATGTGTGAGCGTGTTAGATAGGAGTGAATGGAGACGAATGGTTTTTGGGACCTGAGGAGCTGTAGGAGTGTGAGCAGGGTAATATTGTATGAAGGGATTCAGGAAAACCAGTTAATTGATTTAGTTGGACTTGAGTCCTGGAAATGGGAAGTACAATGCCTGCACTTTAAAGGAGGGGTTTGGGATATTGGCAGTTTGGAGGGACTTCTAAACTGTCGCATCTGAGCTCCTCTGCAAACACAGTGATTATGTACGAGTGAGGTGAAAGTATTTTCTTTTTGGGGATTTTCTTTCTTTTTGGGTCACCCTGCCTCGGTGGGAGACGACCGACTTGTTGAAAAAATCAGTAGTGTAGTTTGTGAGACTCTCTCCTTCCCTCATACTTTGATAACATGGAGAAGCAGCAGACTGCAGCCCTCTAATAGATTTATTAACTTCACAACTACTACAATCATCATTTCCAGGTACTGCAGTTTTTTTTTTTCAGTTCACACATGTTTTTTTCTTATCTGAAATATGGAGACTGATGACTGAAGTTTCTTACCAGTTATTAAGTTGCTTGTTAACTAGAAATATGCTTAAGATCTTTACCATACTGAAAGTTTCCTTTGTGACCAAGTTTGACCTTGACTGAGGGCACCAGATTTTTGGTTTAAATATCCTGGTTAGTTCAGGACTATTTAAAATAAATCTCACATCGTATAATAAACAATGAATGTCATCTCTACTGTCAAGCAAGGGGGATCGGGGTACGTTTTCCTTTAGGTTACTTCTCCTTGCACCTGGTGTGCTCGTTCAGGTGCTGTGTGATGCCTTCAATTACTCAATTCTAAGAGGAATAAGTGGATTCCTGCTTTTACTACACTAAAAACTGCTGAATTTATATCTATGTTACATAAAATCAGTGATAATAAAATTAGGAATCCATTTGTCCATCAATCCTAACAAGATAATTATTATAATCCGAGGGACGTGGTAACCCTAATGGAATCAAACAATTTGGTAATAAGCATACTAGCACCAGAGATAAACATGAAGGAAAACACATCTCTTTTCAGTGGAGTTGAATTTCTCTATGTACTATGTAAGTTTTGTCACCAGATATATAACTATAATTCATATCCATATAATCCAATTTTAGTTTCAAAAAGCATCTGAAGTGAATTGGAACTACAGTGGACCCCCGGCTAACGTTCAATATTTTTTTCGGCTAGCGTTATTTACTCAGCTAACGTTACGTACCAGACCTGTCTGCCCGCTCTGGGCTTGCGCACCTCCTCCCAGGACGCCAGTCCAGCGTTGTTTACACTTGAGTGAACAATACCCAGCACGCTCTTTCAAGCATTCACAATACATTTGGTGTCTTTTTTGGTGATTTAGTGACTGTCACTGTGAAATAAGTCACCATGGGTCCAAAGAAGCTTCCTAGTGGCACCTCTGTGCTAAAGAGAGTGAGGAACACCATCGAAAGGAAGAAGGAGATTGTTGAAAAATATGAGAGTGGCGTACGTGTGGGTGAGCTTGTCAGGATGTACAACAAAAACACAGTTTAGCAGGCATGCAGGGAGTGTAGCAGGCATGCAGGGAGTGTAGCAGGCATGCAGGGAGTGTAGCAGGCATGCAGGGAGTGTAGCAGGCAAGCAGGGAGTGTAGCAGGCATGCAGGGAGTGTTGCAGGCATACAGGGAGTGTAGCAGGCATACAGGGAGTGTAGCAGGCATGCAAGGAGTGTAGCAGGCATGCAAGGAGTGTAGCAGGCATGCAGGGAGTGTAGCAGGCATGCAGGGAGTGTAGCAGGCATGCAAGGGGTGTAGCAGGAATGCAAGGAGTGTAGCAGACATGCAAGGAGTGTAGCAGGCATGCAGGGAGTGTAGCAGGCATGCAGGGAGTGTAGCAGGCATGCAAGGAGTGTAGCAGGCATGCAAGGAGTGTAGCAGGCATGCAAGGAGTGTAGCAGGCATGCAGGGAGTGTAGAAGGCAAGCAAGGAGTGTAACAGGCATGCAAGGAGTGTAGCAGGCATGCAGGGAGTGTAGCAGGCATGCAGGGAGTGTAGCAGGCAAGCAGGGAGTGTAGCAGGCATGCAGGGAGTGTTGCAGGCATGCAGGGAATGTAGCAGGCATACAGGGAGTGTAGCAGGCATGCAAGGAGTGTAGCAGGCATGCAGGGAGTGTAACAGGCATGAAAGGAGTGTAGCAAGCATACAGGAAGTGTAGCAGTAGTGCAGGGAGTGAGGATTTCCCTTCCAAACACTAAGCCCTGCCCCTGTCCTCCCTATCTTCCAGATGCCAGCAAGTCTCTTCAATAAAGGTAAGTAAATGTTATTTTAAATGTTTATTTCATTATTTATTTATAAATTTTAAATTGTATGTAGTATTTATGTGTGTTTTCTGTATGTAAAACTATAGTTATTCTTTAATTTTTTTTTTTTTTTTTATGAATATTTTTGGATATCAGGAACGGATTAATTGTATTTACATTATTTCTTATGGGAAATAAGGCTTCGGATAACGTTTTTTTCGGCTAAAGCTCTAGCTCCTGGAACGGATTAAGAACGTTAGCCGAGGGTCCACTGTATGTTTGTTTTTGCAGTTTTGTATATGCAACACAACTACAGTATGCATCTGTTGAAAAATGAGTGAGACAGCTGTCAGGATGAATATTGTTACTGTAGCTAGGAAAATTGTGTATTGAATCTATCAATATTAATATAAAAAAAATCATCAAATGAAACTAATATTCAAATTTCTTCAATAAAAATGATAATTCAAATCTTTCAACAAGATTAATATCATAAAATACATAAATGCATTATGCTCGAAGTTGTCAAGTTGCATTATCAAGTTAATAGATTGGAATGGTTGTAGCTAATCAGATGCAACACAGAAATTATTGCATGAAAACCTGGATTTCAAATTTTCCAATTCTTCCAAAAAAAAAAAAAAGCAGATTGGGAATTACACAGGCCAAAATCAATGCAAACTTTTCTGTAAGGAAGACTGACCAATGATGAATTTTGATCTTGTTTTATAATTGTCAAAAAATTTCTTTATACATCATTAATATTATATCTTCAAAAGATATTTCCATGTCAAATGTTGCATTTTAATTTTATTTTATTCCCATTCTTGACACTGAAATCTGTCTGTAAAACAAAATAAAAAGTCTGGCCTAAGCAAGTTTTAAAAAAATAATTTCTAAAGTAAGCAGTGTTCTCTGTATCCAGCAGGGACTCAAGCCTGATGGTATTTAATATTGAATAATCCATTGATTCTCCACATACACACACACACAGAGAAAAAAAAAAAAAAAAAAAAAGTGCACCACCAATGTATTACATATATAAATTATTTCAGACTTACTTGTCTTGAACCTTAGCTTCGCCAGCATCAACAATTTTCTGACGGTAGTCCTTCTCCTTCTTCAGGCTTTCAAGAACAGGCTCAATCTTATTGATCATTTTGTTTACTCTAACGAAGAGTCGTTTAGCGGCTTTACTTTCTCGTAGCTGCTCCTTATTAACATCAGCCTCACCCAAGGCCTGTAAATATCAATGATGTAAGCCAAATTTTTGCAATTATCACAATTCATTCATCAATACAGAACAATGGAATTTGACTAAATATTGTTCACAATAGCCTTTTTCAAACCACTAGCTATTTCTCACTAAGACAGAGTGATTCAAAGAAAATTCATAAGTATTACCTTTCTCATGCTCCAACAGAACAAAAGTCTCTTATACTGTCTCTGTTCCAATCACATGTACCTGTTACATATTCAAGAGACGACCATTCAATATTGTCTTTCATATTCTCTTTACAACCCTCTCTTAGATGCTTCCTACATGACAAAACAATTCTTACTTTGTCCAAATTACATCTTTCATATTATATGTATTACAATTTTTTTTATCTCATTGGTCATCTATCACCAAGGTAGAGTGATTCCTCTCCATCCTTTCTACATACCCAAACCATCTTAACACCTCCACACCATCTTCTAGTTTCTACTCGAGTTCTCTGGATGATATTCACACCAAGAATTACTCTCAAATATTACATCTCCACTACTTCTACCTCCTCCTTTCTATAATATTCAAAACCCAGGCCTCAGACCCATATAAAAGTGTTGATACAATTGCCTTTCTGCCTGCAGAAATAAACTTTTCTTTCCACAAAGCCTTCAACACACCACTTACATTTTTCTCATATATTCTATGGTTCACTTCAATTTTCATCTGTAGACAAGTTCACTGCCAAAAATCTAAACACATCCACTTCCTTCATACTCCCTCCCTCCACTACGATATCCAATATTTCACCACCTAAACTCTTTGTTATTCCCATCACCTTACACTATTCAATGTTCACTTTTAATTTCCATCTTTCATATACTCTTCCACATTCATCCACTAACCTTAACAGCTTATCTTCAAAATCTTCCAGAGGAACTGAGTCATAAGCAAAGAGCATCTGTGACAACTCCCACACTATCAAATTCACCATCTTTTTAATCTCACACTCCAACACCCTAGAATTTACTTTTTACAACCCCTTCTATAAGTACATTAAATAACCAAAGTGATATCACACATCCCTGTCACCAGTAACTAGATCCCCCTTCCCTCCAACAAACCCTAACCTGAGCCTCATTATGCATAAACACTCTTCACTGCTTCTAGTAACTTACCATCTACTCCATTCATTTGCAACTCTTGCCACATTATTTCCCTATCTGCAATATCATTTTCCTTTTCTAACCCATAACTGAAACAAACAGTTCTTTACAGCTATCTAAATATTGTTTACATAAATGCTTCCAGAAGTCTATCTAATAACCTTTCTACTAAATCTTAGTTTATCAAACTGCTATAGCTGCTCCCTTTACCATATCTTTTGTAGAAAAGAGGATAAATAAGTACTTCTTTAACCCTTTCAGGGTCCAAGGCCATTTTTGGAAAGGGTGCGCCAGTGTCCAAGAATTTTTGAAAAAAAAAAATTATTTTTTCTTACAGAATTAAAGATAATTTTGTGAAAGTAATGAAACAAAAAAAAAAATTTCCGATCAGTAGTTTCCAAGATATAGTGGCATGAAGTTGACCCTCAATGACCGGGTAGTGGCAACATCGGTGACTTCTGTAAAGTTGCATTTTTTTATTTTACGTTTTTGTTACTTTTTTCTTTTCTTTTCTAATATTTTTTTTCCCCAGTAACTTTTGTGTCCTGTGAGACCAATATAATGTATAATTGTACACTCATTGTATTCAACACAATAACTGCACTAATTTATCATTATATTGCTTACAAAACTTGTTTACAAGTTTATTGTAAACAAAATAATGATGAAAATATTAATGCGGTATTGTGTTGAATACAATGGTACCATATAGTACCATATGGTGCAATGTATCATATGGTACAATGTATCATATGGTGCAATGTACCATATGGTACAATGGAACCATATGGTACAATGGAACCATATGGTAAAATGGAACCATATGGTACAATGTATCATATGGTGCAATGTACCATATGCTACACTGTACCATATGGTACCCTGTACCATAGTACAGGGTATCATATGGTACAGGATACCTTATGGTAGAGGGTATCATGGTACAGGGTACCATATGGTACAGATACAGGGATCCCAATGGAAATACGTCACCCTGACTTTTTGGGTTATTCTAGGATCTTTCACATATGTTATAATCAATACAACCTAATTTAAATAAATCCATTCTCATGTACCCTTGTGCTCCTTGTAACTCATCTAATGACCATATAAACTGTTATTGCAACACAAATTATTGATTTAATTTGTTTAACCTGATTTAATAATTTTATTATGTAGACATATAAAACTGTAAATGATCCAAATTATAAAACGATTATGTTTCAAAAATGTCGTGTTCAAATTATGTTCAAATTTCATAGCTTAAATACTCAACTATACTTATATTGTAAACTGTGTACTATAATTCTTACCTTTTAGTTTTAAGTTAATTTTTAAGTCTGCCCACAATGCTCTGCATATTAGGGGCTTTTGGCATGTACACCTCTTGTAATCTCACAAACCAATTTTAAATCTTTGTATCATGCCTTATTAATCTTAAGTTAATTTTAAGTTTGCTCAAAATGCTCTGCATACAAAGGGGCTTTTGGCATGTACACCCAACTATTATATTCTTTTGTACAACCATGTATCTTGTCAAAATAAAAATTGTTGTTGTTGTTGTTGTTATTGTTGCATTGGGGTGGTGCAGCGTGCTGCATGCTCATAGCACCATATGGTACATTGTACCATATGGTACTATATGGTACCGTTGTATTAAACACAACCACACTAATATTTTCATCATTATTTTGTTTACAATAAAAAATATGCAAAAATGTTGTATGTTAGTAATATTCTATTATATATTTACAAATGTACAGTGACTGGACATGTTTCTATAGGTGGATGATGAAGCGCTTTGTGTTGGAAACTGCTGCATCAGTGTGCCTTGACACCAACACTCACTCACTCTGAGCTAGTGCCTCCTTCCACCAACCACTTACTGACCATATGGTACAGGGTACCATATGCTGTCAGTAGTGTTACTGAATTAGTAACACTATTGACAATGGTACAGGGTACCATACGGTACAGGGTACCATATGGTACAGATACAAGGATCCCTTTGGAAATAAGTCACCCTGACTTTTTTGGGTTATCCTAAGAGCTTTCCACATATGCTGCTATGTATGATAATCTATGTACATAACTGTATTTGTGTACACCTGAATAATCTTACTCAAGTGCTTGTGGAGTCGTAAGTTTATTCAGGTATACACAAATACAGTTACATATATTTATCATACATAGCAGCATATGTTTGGAGAACCTAGGATAACCCAAAAAAGCCAGACTTATTTCAAATAGGGTCCCTGTACCCTGTACCATATGGTATAATGTACCATATGGTATAATGTACCATATGGTATAATGTACCATATGGTATAATGTACCATATGGTATAATGTACCATATGGTACAATGTACCACATGGTGTAACATGGTGTACCATATGGTACATTGTTCTGTATGGTACCATTGCACCATATACCATTGTATATGGTACCATTGTGCCATATGGTACCATTGTACCATATGGTACAATGTACCATATGGTTCAGAACCATAGAATTCCTCTTCAGATCCACTTCCATCAGTCTTAGAACTATAACTTGAGAAGAGGAGAGTCAGAATTTGCCCGGGGAGTGAGAGATTCCTTGCCAACAGGCATGCAGAACAAAGCTACTTTGACGGCGTTCCCACAATGCCATGCGGGCACCCAGATTTTTTGTATAGTGTGCACACTGACCACACAGACCCATTCTCTTAGATGTAGGCCTATCAGGCTTCTCTTGCTAAATTTGAGGCCGCTAGAATTTAGTACTACGGTTTGGACCTAGAACTCAAAGCCGTAGAACTACGGCACGGACCCTGAAAGGGTTAAACCTTTTTCTATGCAGAATTCAAATTGGGGGCCTTCCTTTGTCACTTACCCCCGACACCCCAAATTTATTTTCTATACCAACAACAACAGTTTCTCACACTTCAGCACTTAGGGGTCATCACCCCACCTATTATTTCACTTGGCTTAGAACTTCCTAAACATTCACAAAATACCTACCTACCCCCTCCATACTTTTTACCCCAGGTGCAGAAACACTTACAACCCATTGCTTGAATACCATCTTTATTCTAAAGCATTTTAAATACAGTAACCATTCAGTGCTTGCTAAACCACTTCACAAATTTTGAGATGCAAAACAAGAGATATGCAGCATATCAATATAATTTATACAAGCTGAATTTTGCATAAAAATATACAGCCCTTCCAATTCTTGTCTTTCTCTCACCTATTATCACATTCTTGTTCCATTATTACAAAAGAAATGGAGTTATCACATGCAATGGGTAGTGGTTTGTCTGCTAATATAAATTAATTTTTTTTATAACCTCACATCTGTAGCAACAAGGTACATGGAGAAAGTACTATAAGAAAAATAAAAGGTTAAATATATACAGTGGCACATAAGACATTTACGATTACCATTATGACTACTGTTAAAAGAAACTAATACTGCCACACCAGCTAAACCTTTATTCCATCAAGAACAGACAAGAATTAATAACTTATTTTAATTATTCCCCCATAAAAAAATGCATTTTCAGCTACCAATTTACCTTATTTTATTTTAAATTTCTAATTAATAATTCCACACTTACCTTTTCAAAGTCTTCAATATCTTCCTGATAATCAGCTAACTCACTTTTCAGTTCTGATAACTCCTGTTCCTCAATTATCAACTTGTGCTTTTCTACACCTAAAGTTTCAATAGCTTCTTCCACATCACGCAGATCCTTACTTGTCAGCTACAAAAAATAATATATTTTCTTAGTGTAAATACTGAAGTTATAAAGTTCAATAAATTTATAAGCATGTACAGTAGGGCCCCACTTATATGGCAGGTTAGGTTTCAGGCTACTGCCGGAAAGCAGACATCACCAGTAAGCAGAATGCCATTTTTTTCCACTTATAAAGGCATATAAATGCTAGATAAGTTTACGCTAACATATTAAGTTAGCAATAGAACTAGGCATTAAAAAACAATAAAAATTAAATACACACACTTTACACTCATTATTTACCTCAAAATATTTGTAGTCTTAATGTAGGGCAAAAGGTGAGTAGTATTTATTGTAAGAAGTCAGGTGTAGGTAGGTACGGTAGCCCTCCTAGCCACCCCATCCACACATAATATACTATGAGGCTTAAAGCGCCCTAGAGTGATAAAATGCATATACAGTACACTCATTACTAACCTTAAAATATTTGTAGTCTTAATGGCCTTAATGTAGGGTGAGAGGTGAAAAGTATTTAATTTGTAAAAAGTCAGGTGTGGGAGGCAGGTAGGGTAGCCCGCCTGGCCACCCCACCCACTATGTAAACAAACGTACAAAGCATCTGGTTATGGTTCATACACGTTCATACAAACACCTTACATTGTGTACAAGTTGTCTCCACAGTGGTACAGTAGAATAAATAAAGACCAACACTTTCATTCTCATG
This sequence comes from Cherax destructor, assembly GCA_009830355.1. NCBI lineage: Eukaryota > Metazoa > Arthropoda > Malacostraca > Decapoda > Parastacidae > Cherax > Cherax destructor. The sequence goes on from WNWK01011481.1 coordinate 46,281, forward strand.
TAACATTATATTTAGAAGGAATGATGCTCTACAGAATAAATAAAACAGCAACACTCCCACTCTCATGCAACACACCATTTTTAGAGTGAATGATGATGATATTAAGTTAAGTAACTGGTGTATGACTAGAGAAAATGTAGTTCTTCCGACTCTCCTACAAACCGCTTGGTAAACAAATTTCATATTTATGTCAATTTTTATACTGTGGGTGTATGTATCATGTTTATATGTTACGTAGCATGTTTATTATATAATTTTGAAAAAAATATAAATGGATTAATGCGCCCAAGAGATTATTATGATGGCATCTTCAAAAGTAGAGAGACTCTTAGTGATTTTAATGTGTACCTGCACGCCAGCACAGTTTGTAAGTATATTCAGGTACAGGTACAGTGGAACCTCGAGTTTCGGCCATAATCCATTCCAGGAGCTAGGCCTAAACTCGAAATGGCCGAAAGTCGAAGCAATATTTCCCATAAGAAATAATGTAAATACAATTAATCTGTTCCAGACTCACAAAAATATTCACAAAAAATACATTTTTTAAAGAATAACTATAGTTTAATTTTTTTTTTTTTTCAACAAGTCGGCCATCTCCCACCGAGGCAGGGTGACCCAAAAAAAAAAGAAAATCCCCAAAAAGAAAATACTTTCATCATCATTCAACACTTTCACCTCACTCATACATAATCACTGTCTTTGCAGAGGCGCTCAGACACGACAGCTGAGAATAAGTCCCTCCCAACTGTCACTATCCCAGACCCCTCCTTTAAAGTGCAGGCATTGTACTTCCCATTTCCAGGACTCAAGTCCAACTAAATCAATTAACTGGTTTCCCTGAAACGCTTCACAAAATATTACCCTGCTCACACTCCAACAGCTCGTCAGGTCCCAAAAAACATTCGTCTCCATTCACTCCTATCTAACACGCTCACACATGCTTGCTGGAAGTCCAAGCCCCTCGCCCACAAAATCTCCTTTACCCCCTCCCTCCAACCTTTTCGAGGACGACCCCTACCCCGCCTTCCTTCCCCTACAGATTTATATGCTCTCCAAGTCATTCTACTTTGATCCATTCTCTATAAATGACCAAACCACCTCAACAACCCCTCCTCAGCCCTCTGACAAATACTTTTAGTAACTCCACACCTCCTAATTTCCACACTCAGAATTTTCTGCATAATATTTACACCACACATTGCCCTTAGACAGGACCTCTCCACTGCCTCCAGCCGCCTCCTCGCTGCAGCATTTGCAACCCATGCTTCACACCCATATAAGAGTGTTGGTACCACTATACTTTCGTGCATTCCCTTCTTTGCCTCCATGGATAAAGTTTTTTGTCTCCACAGATACCTCAACGCACCACTCACCTTTTTACCTTCATCAATTCTATGGTTAACCTCATCCTTCATAAACCCATCTGCTGACAAGTCAACTCCCAAATATCTGAAAACATTTACTTCTTCCATAATCCCTCTCTCCAATGTGATATCCAATTTATTTTTATTTAAATCGTTTGATACCCTCATCACCTTACTCTTATCTATGTTCACTTTCAACTTTCTTCCTTTACTTACCACAGGTGGTGCTTCTACAGCAGGAACTATCTGGGGTGGTTTTAAAGGCTCCTCGGAAAGCACCTCAGCTTTGTCCTTCAACACTGGAGCTCGGTCAATAAGACTCTCCTTGTCAGCCTTCTGCTTTAGTAAGTTCAATGTCTATTAAATACTGTACAGTACTGTACTGATAAAACTCTGTGCATGAATAAAATATTTTATACATGTTAACTCACAGCCAAATATTTAACACACTATTATTCAATCAACAAAATTTTACCTGATTATTTAAAAAAAAGTATATTTGCCTTAAAATGTATGATGTAAGCAAATTTAATGATACAATTCTTATCTTCCATACTTTTGAAAAGTCACTACATTTATTAATTACAAAAGAAAAAAAAATATAGTTTTTAGTATTGTTTTCCTTCCCCGTTAAAATGATTCATAATGATTTGCTATAGCCAACTCTGAAAGAATAAAGAGTACCAAATTATTAAAAAAATACAAAGGGCAAAAATATTTATATTCTGTCAAGGAAAAATGAAAGGTTTTCTGTGTATTCTGTTATTTTTTTTATTAACACATCGGCCGATTCCCACCAAGGCAGGGTGGCCCGAAAAAGAAAAACTTTCATCATCATTCACTCCATCACTGTCTTGCCAGAGGGGTGCTTTACACTACAGTTATAAAACTGCAACATTAACACCCCTCCTTCAGAGTGCCGGCACTGTACTTCCCATCTCCAGAACTCAAGTCCGGCCTGCCGGTTTCCCTGAATCCCTTCATAAATGTTACTTTGCTCACACTCCAACAGCACGTCAAGTATTAAAAACCATATGCCTCCATTCACTCCTATCAAATACGCTCACACATGCTTGCTGGAAGTCCAAGCCCTCGCACACAAAACTTCCTTTACCCCTCCCTCCAACCTTTCCTAGGCCGACCCCTACCCCGCCTTCCCTCCACTACAGATTTATACACTCTCGAAGTCACTCTGTCTCATTCCATTCTCTCTACATGTCCAAACCACCTCAACAACCCCTCCTCAGCTCTTTGGACAATCGTTTTGGTAATCCCGCACCTCCTCCTAATTTCCAAACTCCGAATTCTCTGCATTATATTCACACCACACATTGACCTCAGACATGACATCTCCACTGCCTCCAGCCTTCTCCTCGTTGCAACATTCATCACCCATGCTTCACACCCATATAACAGCGTTGGTATAACTATACTCTCATACATTCCCCTCTTTACTTCCATGGACAAGGTTCTTTGTCTCCACAGACTCCGAAGTGCTCCACTCACCCTTTTTCCCTCATCAATTCTATGATTCACCTCATCCTTCATAGACCCCATCTGCTGACATGTCCACTCCCAAATATCTGAATACATTCACCTCCTCCATACTCTCTCCCTCCAATCTGATATCCAATCTTTCGTCACCTATTCTTTTTGTTATCCTCATCACCTTACTCTTTCCTATATTCACTTTCAATTTTCTTCTTTTACACACCCTACCAAATTCATCCACCAACCTCTGCAACTTCTCTTCAGAATCTCCCAAAGCACAGTGTCATCAGCAAAAGCAACTGTGACAACTCCCACTTTGTATTTGCTTCTTTATCTTTTAGCCCAACACCTCTTGCCAAGACCCTCGCATTCACTTCTCTTACAACCCCATCTATAAATATATTGAACAACCACGGTGACATCACACATCCTTGTCTAAGGCCCACTTTTACTGGGAAATAGTCCCCTTCCCTCCTACACACTCTAACCTGAGCCTCACTATCCTCATAAAAACTCTTCACTGCTTTCAGTAACCTTCCTCCTATTCCATACACCTGCAACATCTGCCACATTGCCCCCTATCTACCCTATCATACGCCTTTTCCAAATCCATAAATGCCACAAAAACCTCTTTACCCTTATCCAAATACTGTTCACGTATATGTTTCACTGTAAACACTTGGTCTACACACCCCCTACCTTTCCTAAAGCCCCCTTGTTCATCTGCTATCCTGCTTTCTGTCTTACTCTTAATTCTTTCAATAATAACTCTACCATACACTTTACCAGGTACACTCAACAGACTTATGCCCCTATAATTTTTGCACTCTCTTTTGTCCCCTTTGCCTTTATACAAAGGAACAATACACGCTCTCTGCCAATCCCTAGGTACCTTACCCTCTTCCATACATTTATTAAATAATAGCACCAACCACTCCAAAACTATATCCCCACCTGCTTTTAACATTTCTATCTTTATCCCATCAATCCCAGCTGCCTTACCCCCTTTCATTCTACCCACTGCCTCACGAACTTCCCCTACACCCACAACTGGCTCTTCCACACTCCTACAAGATGTTATTCCTCCTTGCCCTACACACGAAATCACAGCTTCCCTGTCTTCATCAACATTTAACAATTCCTCAAAATATTCTCTCCATCTTCCCGATACCTCTAACTCTCCATTTAATAACTCTCCTCTCCTATTTTTAACTGTCAAATCCATTTGTTCTCTAGGCTTCCTCAACTTATTAATCTCATTCCAAAACTTTTCTTATTTTCAACAAAATTTGCTGATAACATCTCACCCACTCTCTCATCTGCTCTCTTTTTACATTGCTTCACCACTCTTTTAACCTCTCTTTTTCTCTCCATATACTCTTCCCTCCTTGCATCACTTCTACTTTGTAAAAACTTCTCATATGCTAACTTTTTCTCCCTTACTACTCTCTTTACATCATCATTCCACCAATCGCTCCTCTTCCCTCCCGCACCCACTCGCCTGTAACCACAAACTTCTGCTGAACACTAACACTACATTTTTAAATCTACCCCATACATCTTCGACCCCATTGCCTACACTCTCACTAGCCCATCTATCCTCCAATAGTTGTTTATATCTTACCCTAACTGCCTCTTCTTTTAGTTTATAAACCTTCAACTCTCTCTTACTTACTGATTCTATTTTCCTTGTATCCCATCTACCTTTTACTCCCACTGTAGCTATAACTAAAAAGTGATCTGATATATCTGTGGCCCCTCTATAAACATGTACATCCTGAAGTCTACTCAACAGTCTTTTATCTACCAATACATAGTCCAACAAACTACTGTCATTACGCCCTACATCATATCTTGTATACTTATTTATCCTCTTTTTCTTAAAATATGTATTACCTATAACTAAACCCCTTTCTATACAAAGTTCAATCAAAGGGCTCCCATTATCATTTACACCTGGCACCCCAAACTTACCTACTACACCCTCTCTGCATGTTTCTCCCACTTTAGCATTTAGGTCCCCTACCACAATTACTCTCTCATTTGGTTCAAAAGTTCCTATACATTCGCTTAACATCTCCCAAAATCTCTCTCTCTCCTCTACACTCCTCTCTTCTCCAGGTGCATACACGCTTATTATGACCCACTTTTCGCATCCGACCCTTATTTTAATCCACATAATCCTTGAATTTACACATTCATATTCCCTCTTTTCCTTCCATAACTGATCCTTCAACATTATTGCTACCCCTTCCTTAGCTCTAACTCTCTCAGATACTCCTGACTTAATCCCATTTATTTCTCCCCACTGAAACTCGCCTACCCCCTTCAGCTTTGTTTCGCTTAGGTCCAGGACATCCAACTTCTTTTCATTCATAACATCGGCAATCATCTCTTTCTTATCATCCGCACTACATCCACGCACATTCAGACAACCCAGTTTTATAAAGCTTTTCTTCTTCTCTTTTTTAGTAGATTTGTACAGGAGAAGGGGTTACTAGCCCATTGCTCCCGGCATTTTAGTCGCCTCATACGACACGCATGGCTTACGGAGGAAAGATTCTTTTCCATTTCCCCATGGACAATAGAGAAAATAAAAAGAACAAGAGCTATTAAGAAAAAGAAGAAAAACCTAGATGTGTGTATGTATATATATGCATGTGTATGCCAGTGTAGTGTGACCCAAAGTGTAAGTAGAAGTAGCTAGATATACCTGTTATCCAGCGTGTTTATGAGACAGAAAAAAAGACACCAGCAATCCTACCATCATGTAAAACAGTTTCAGGTTTCTGTTTCACAGTCACCTGTATAACTAAAAAATGCAATATGTATTATATACAGCATTGTATTAATTTATTTATTTAATCTGTCAATAAATGCAAAAGATATCATTCATTCTTTAGACTTTTTCCACCTTACACTCAGTTCCTCTTTTTATTTCTGTATTGCCTATGTTGTCTGCTGTATTGTGATGCAACAAAAAAAAATTTAACCAATGAATTTATGTATAGTGTCAGACTTACTTCTATCTCTCCTGAGAGAGAGACTGTAGCTTTAGTGACCTGCACTCCTTCAGAGAGGATCTTATTAGCTAATGGTGGTACAAAAGACACATCTGACCCTGCTTGAAGAACTTCTCTCTGAGTTTCTAATGCAGCAGCAGTAGCTACTTGCACAGCCATTTCTTGTCGCTGGGCCTCCTGCAAGCAGTGATGAGTCAACATTCACTAATTATAAACAAAATATATATCATCTTTTCTTCCCTATGCTGTTTTACTACAACTGAGGATGAGATTGCATAAGAAGCAGCCTTTAAAAATATCATATTAACAAGGTTATTACAATACACAACTGTATAACTGTGAAACATTCATTGTGGGAAATGTTCCCATTTTACCTACAACAGAAAATATGATTATTTTTTATTATTCATATGAAAGGCTAAAACAATGTGGTCATTCAGTGTTATCAGCAGCAATGGAGGCCCAATCCTCTGTCTGCTATGCATAAGACAGATATGGTGTCGCATATTACTTTGGAATTCATCAATGTGAAAAAAAAAAATGAACAAAAAAATTACAACAAAGCTTCATAACTTTCAATAAACATTACTGGAAAAGACTTTTATCATTTTAGACATGTACTAGACCTCTGGATTACAATTCCTGAACATATGAATTCAGAAATACACAACTGAAAAAAATGACCATCGAAATTTAAACAGCTCTGAAAATTCTGGTACATGTATCACAATTTGTGACATGCTCAAGTGTGACTTGTAAAACCAAGGATGGTTGCACACTGGTTAGCTTCCCCTCCTCATTCAATTGGGGCTACTTTACAAGACCAGCATTTTTTGAGACGGCACAGAGCTACCCTCTTGTTGTCTTCCCATGTATGCAGCCTACAATTGCTGTCTGGAAGAGTGGTACAACTGACCCAGTGTGTTTACTAAAGAAATTTGCATATTATCATTACCCCTATCTTGTCTCTTGAATGTTAACCATGATGCCCAAAACAAGTACGTACAGTATTAGTAATGCTGAAGGTGCCAAGAACAAAAGGAAGCATGAAACTCAAATGGCTTTTAGAAAATTTATTTATTGTATTAGATATGTTGTCCGTGGAAGCAAAGAGGGGAATGTATGAGAGTATAGTTATAAAAACTCTTATAAGGGTGTGAAGCATGGGTGGTGAATAAATGTTGCAACAAGGAGAAGGCTGGAGGCAATGGAGATGTCATATCTGAGATCAATGTGAGGTGTGAATATAATGCAGGGAATTCGTAGTGTGGAAATTAGGAAGAGGTGCGGGATTACCAAGACTATTATCCAGAGGGCTGAGGAGGGGTTGTTAAGGTGGTTTGAACATGTAGAGAGGATGGAACAAAGTAGAATGACTTCGAGAGTGTATAAATCTGTAGTGGAGGGAAGGCGGGGTAGGGGTTGGCCTAGGAAAGGTTGGAGGGAGGGGGTAAAGGAGGTTTTGTGTGCGAGGGGCTTGGACTTCCAGCAAGCATGCGTGAGCGTATTTGATAGGAGTGAATGGAGACAAATGGTTTTAAATATTTGACGTGGTGTTGGAGTGGAAACAAAGTAACATTTATGAAGGGATTCAGGGAAACCGGCAGGCCGGACTTGAGTCCTAGAGATGGAAAGTACAGTGCCTGCAGTTTAGCCGGGGGTCCACTGTATAATATATATATATATACATGATGGTAGGATTGCTGGTATCTTTTTTCTGTCTCATAAACATGCAAGATTTCAGGTACATCTTGCTACTTCTACTTACACTTAGGTCACACTCCACATTCATGTACAAGCATATATATACACACCCCTCTGGGTTTTCTTCTATTTTCTTACTAGTTCTTGTTCTTATTTCCTCTTATCTCCATGGGGAAGTGGAATAGAATTCTTCCTCCGTAAGCCATGAGTGTCGTAAGAGGTGACTAAAATACCGGGAGCAAGGGGCTAGTAACCCCTTCTCCTGTATACATTACTAAAGTTAAAAAGAGAAACTTTTGTTTTTCTCTTTGGGCCACCCCACCTTGGTGGGAAGCGGCCGATTTGTTGAAAGAAGAAGAATATATACATGATGGTAGGATTGCTGGTATCTTTTTTCTGTCTCATAAACATGCAAGATTTCAGGTACATCTTGCTACTTCTACTTACACTTAGGTCACACTCCACATTCATGTACAAGCATATATATACACACCCCTCTGGGTTTTCTTCTATTTTCTTACTAGTTCTTGTTCTTATTTCCTCTTATCTCCATGGGGAAGTGGAATAGAATTCTTCCTCCGTAAGCCATGAGTGTCGTAAGAGGTGACTAAAATACCGGGAGCAAGGGGCTAGTAACCCCTTCTCCTGTATATATTACTAAATGTAAAAGGAGAAACTTTTGTTTTTCCTTTTGGACCACCCTGCCTCGGTGGGAAACGGCCGACGTGTTGAAAGAAAGAAGATATATATATCCTAGGTAGTAGGTTGGTAGACAGCAACCGCCCAGGGAGGCACTACCATCCTGCCAAGTGAGTGTAAAACGAAAGCCTGTAATTGTTTTACATGATGGTAGGATTGCTGGTGTCTTTTTTCTGTTTCATAAATATGCAAGATTTCAGGTATGTCTTGTTATTTCTACTTACACTTAAGGTCACACTACATATTCATGTACAAGGATATATATACACATCCCTTTGGGTTTTCTTCTATTTTCTTACTAGTTCTTGTTCTTATTTCCTCTTATCTCCATGGGGAAGTGGAACAGAATTCTTCCTCCTTAAGCCATGCGTGTCGTAAGAGTCGACTAAAATGCCGGGAGCAAGGGGCTAGTAACCCCTTCTCCTGTATACATTACTAAAATTAAAAAGAGAAACTTTTGTTTTTCTCTTTGGGCCACCCCGCCTTGGTGGGAAACGGCCGATTTGTTGAAAGAAGAAAAGATATACACACACACACACACCCCTGGGTTTTCTTTTATTTCCTTACTAGTTCTTGTTCTTGTTTATTTCCTCTTATCTCCATGGGGATGTGGAACAGAATTCTTCCTCCATAAGCCATGAGTGTCTTAAGAGGCAACTAAATTGCCGGGAACAAGGGACTAGTAACCTCTTCTCCTGTATAAATTACTAAATTTAAAAAGAGAAATCTCATTTTCCACTTATCTGGCACCATGCCAGTTTGCAGTGATGTGTTGAAAAGATTAGCCAACGGTTTGCTAAGAGGAGCTTAGCAAACCGTTGGCTAATCTTTTCAACATATCACTGCAAACTGGCATGGTGCCAGATAAGTGGAAAATGGCAAATGTAATACCTATTTTCAAAGCTGGTGACAGGTCCTTAGCTTCGAACTATAGACCAATAAGCTTAACCTCCATAGTGGGAAAATTTATGGAATCAATAATTGCCGAGGCAATTCGCAGCCATCTTGAAAAGTATAAATTAATCAACGAATCTCAGCACGGTTTTACAAAAGGGCGTTCCTGCCTTACAAATTTAATAACTTTTTTCACTAAGGTGTTTAAGGAAGTAGATCATGGTAATGAATATGATATTGTGTACAGTGGACCCTCGGTTAACGAATACCCCGGAAATCGTGCAATTATGTAAGTATAATTTTGTAAGTTCTTGTGGAAGTGTATTTTTGGGGGTCTGAAATAGACTAACCTACGTGAAATTTTTCCTTAAGGGAGTAAATTCGTTCGGTAATGGCACTTGAGCAGACTTCAGGAGTGAAGTTTTTACGAAACTCGGGGGTCCACTGTATATGGACTTCAGTAAGGCTTTTGATAGTCTCTCACATCAGAGACTATTGAGGAAAATTAAGGCACACGGAATAGGAGGAGAAATTTTTTCCTGGATAGAGGCATGGTTGACAAATAGGCAGCAGAGAGTTTGCATAAATGGAGAGGAATCAGAGTGGGGAAGCGTCACAAGCGGTGTTCCACAGGGGTCGGTATTGGGCCCCTTGTTGTTCACAATCTACATAAACGACATAGATGAGGGAATAAATAGCAACATAAGCAAGTTTGCCGATGACACCAAGATAGGCCGTCCAATTCATTCAAATGAGGACATTAGAGCACTCCAGGAAGACTTGAATAGACTGATGCAGTGGTCGGAGAAGTGGCAGATGCAGTTTAATATAGATAAATGCAAAGTTCTAAATATTGGACAGGACAATAACCATGCCACATATAAACTAAATAATGTAGATCTTAATACTACTGATTGCAAAAAGGATTTAGGAGTTCTGGTTAGCAGTTATCTAAAACCAAGACAGCAGTGCATAAGTGTTCGCAATAAAGCGAACAGAATCCTTGGCTTCATATCAAGAAGCATAAATAATAGGAGTCCTCAGGTTGTTCTTCAACTCTATATATCCTTGGTTAGGCCTCATCTAGATTATGCTGCACAGTTTTGGTCACCGTATTACAGAATGGATATAAATTCTCTGGAAAACGTACAAAGGAGGATGACTAAGTTGATCCCATGTATCAGAAATCTTGCCTATGAGGATAGACTGAGGGCCCTGAATCTGCACTCTCTAGAAAGACGTAGAATTAGGGGGGATATGATTGAGGAGTATAAATGGAAAACAGGAATAAATAAAGGGGATGTAAATAGCGTGCTAAAAATATCTAGTATTGACAGGACTCGCAGCAATGGCTTTAAGTTGGATAAATTCAGATTCAGGAAGGATATAGGAAAGCATTGGTTTGGTAATAGAGTTGTCGATGAGTGGAACAATCTCCCGAGTACAGTTATAGAGGCTAAAACGTTGTGTAGTTTTAAAAATAGGCTAGATAAATATATGAGTGGGTGCGGGTGGGTGTGAGTTGGTCCTGACTAGCTTGTGCTACTAGGTCAGATGCCGTGCTCCTTCCTTAAGTGAATGTAACCTGACCTGGATGGGTCGGGGCATTGGCTTAAGCCGGTGGGAGACTTGGACCTGCCTCGCATGGGCCAGTAGGCCAGCTGCAGTGTTCCTTCTTTCTTATGTTCTTATGTTCATTCCTAAACTTTTTTTTATTTTCAACAAATTTTGTTGATAACATCTCAAATGGATTTGACAGTTAAAAATAGGAGAGGAGTTATTAAATGGAGAGTTAGAGGTATCGGGAAGATGGAGGGAATATTTTGAGGAGTTGTTAAATGTTGATGAAGACAGGGAAGCTGTGATTTCGTGTATAGGGCAAGGAGGAATAACATCTTGTAGGAGTGTGGAAGAGCAAATTGTGAGTGTGGGGGGAAGTTTGTGAGGCAGTAGGTAGAATGAAAGGGGGTAAGGCAGCTGTGATTGATGGGATAAAGATAGAAATGTTAAAAGCAGGTGGGGATATAGTTTTGGAGTGGTTGGTGCTCTTATTTAATAAATGTATGGAAGAGGGTAAGATACCTAGGGATTGGCAGAGAGCATGTATTGTTCCTTTGTATAAAGGCAAAGGGGACAAAAGAGAGTGCAAAAATTATAGGGGAATAAGTCTGTTGAGTCCTAGGTAGTAGGTTGGTAGACAGCAACCACCCAGGGAGGTACTACCGTCCTGCCACGTGAGTGTAAAACGAAAGCCTGTAATTGTTTTACATGATGGTAGGATTGCTGGTGTCTTTTTTCTGTCTCATAAACATGCAAGATTTCAGGTACATCTTGCTACTTCTACTTACACTTAGGTCACACTACACATTCATGTACAAGCATATATATATACACACCCCTCTGGGTTTTCTTCTATTTTCTTACTAGTTCTTGTTCTTATTTCCTCTTATCTCCATGGGGAAGTGGAACAGAATTCTTCCTCCGTAAGCCATGCGTGTCGTAAGAGGCGACTGAAATGCCGGGAGCAAGGGGCTAGTAACCCCTTCTCCTGTATATATTACTAAATGTAAAAGGGAAAACTTTCGTTTTTCATTTTGGGCCACCCCGCTTCGGTGGGAAACGGCCGACGTGTTGAAAGAAGAAAGAAGAAGTCTGTTGAGTGTACCTGGTAAAGTGTATGGTAGAGTTATTATTGAAAGAATTAAGAGTAAGACAGAAAGCAGGATAGCAGATGAACAAGGGGGCTTTAGGAAAGGTAGGGGGTGTGTAGACCAAGTGTTTACAGTGAACATATAGGTGAACAGTATTTGGATAAGGGTAAAGAGGTTTTTGTGGCATTTATGGATTTGGAAAAGGCGTATGATAGGGTGGATAGGGGGGCAATGTGGCAGATGTTGCAGGTGTATGGAATAGGAGGTAGGTTACTGAAAGCAGTGAAGAGTTTTTATGAGGATAGTGAGGCTCAGGTTAGTGTGTGTAGGAGGGAGGGGGACTATTTCCCAGTAAAAGTGGGCCTTAGACAAGGATGTGTGATGTCACCGTGGTTGTTCAATATATTTATAGATGGGGTTGTAAGAGAAGTGAATGCGAGGGTCTTGGCAAGAGGAGTGGGGTTAAAAGATAAAGAATCAAGTACAAAGTGGGAGTTGTCACAGTTGCTTTTTGCTGATGATATTGTGCTTGTGGGAGATTTTGAAGAGAAGTTGCAGAGGTTGGTGGATGAATTTGGAAGGGTGTGTAAAAGAAGAAAATTGAAAGTGAATATAGGAAAGAGTAAGGTGATGAGGATAACAAAAAGATTAGCTGACGAAAGATTGAATATCAGATTGGAGGGAGAGAGTATGGAGGAGGTAAATGTATTCAGATATTTGGGAGTGGACATGTCAGCAGATGGGTCTATGAAGGATGAGGTGAATCATAGAATTGACGAGGGGAAAAGGGTGAGTGGAGCACTTCGGAGTCTGTGGAGACAAAGAACTTTGTTCATGGAAGTAAAGAGGGGAATGTATGAGAGTATAGTTATACCAACACTCTTATATGGGTGTGAAGCATGGGTGATGAATGTTGCAATGAGGAGAAGGCTGGAGGCAGTGGAGATGTCATGTCTGAGGTCAATGTGTGGTGTGAATATAATGCAGAGAATTCGGAGTTTGGAAATTAGGAGGAGGTGCGGGATTACCAAAACTATTATCCAGAGAGCTGAGGAGGGGCTGTTGAGGTGGTTCGGACATGTAGAGAGAATGGAACGAGACAGTATGACTTCGAGAGTGTACAAATCTGTAGTGGAGGGAAGGCGGGGTAGGGGTCGGCCTAGGAAAGGTTGGAGGGAGGGGGTAAAGGAGGTTTTGTGTGTGAGGGGCTTGGACTTCCAGCAAGCATGTGTGAGCGCATTTGATAGGAGTGAATGGAGACAAATGGTTTTTAATACTTGACGTGCTGTTGGAGTGTGAGCAAAGTAACATTTATGAAGGGATTCAGGGAAACCGGCAGGCCGGACTTGAGTCCTGGAGATGGGAAGTACAGTGTCTGCACTCTGAAGGAGGGGTGTTAATGTTGCAGTTTTATAACTGTAGTGTAAAGCACCCCTCTAGCAAGACAGTGATGGAGTGAATGATGATGAAAGTTTTTCTTTTTCGGGCCACCCTGCCTTGGTGGGAATCAGCCGATGTGTTAATAAATAAAATAACATCTCACCCACTCTCATTTGCTCTCTTTTTACATTGCTTCACCACTCTATCTCTCTTTTTCTCTCCATATACTCTTCCCTCCTTGCATCACTTCTACTTTGGAACAACCTCTCATATGCAAACTTTTTCTCTCTTACTACTAACTTTCGTTTTTCTTTTTAGGTCACCCTGCCTTGGTGGGATATGGCCAGTCTGTTGACAGAAGAAGTTACTGAATAGTAAGATAAGGCTGAAAGCCTTATCTTACTATGGAAGTGTATGTGAAAGAGGGCAAGCCTTCCTAAGAGTGTACATTTAGTGCTGGTCAGTTTAACCAATTTAAATACCCGCTTACAACTTCATAACAAAGTTTAGTAGTGAGAATGCATCAGCTGATCACATTACTGCAGGAAATTTCTGTCCATATTGTGAAAATTGCATGAAGCATTTAATGCTAACAGGACAGGGGTTATATTGGAAACACATGCTGTCCAAGCAAGAAAAATTTGCATTTGGGTTCAAGGCAGCAACAAATCACTTGAAGCTTGCTTCTATGTGCTAATGCAATAGATAATTTAAGGTGCAAGCTTATTATAATTTATTACAAACAGCCTCTCCATGCTTTGAAAGGGCAACACAGCATGGTTCCAGAATCATTTTATTCCTGCAGTAAAAATGTACCTGGCCAAAAAAGTCTTGCATTAAAGGTTCTCCTGATTCTTACTAATTCTTCAGCCATTCTTAAATAATATAATAATAATAATAATGTAATAATAATAATAATATTTTTATTTCGATGCATGTTACAAGTGTACATTGTTATTAGTAGTTACAATTATAAGACTGTAATGCAAGGAGAGCCACTGGCATGCCATGGCATTAGGGGCAGCTTATTCTAAAGACTTATTCACTAAGTACTTAAAGCTAGAGAAATTGATTGAGTTTATTCTAGTTATGTATTATTTCAAGTTACAATATGATTATACATACTATTTAAAGACAATACTAGAGAAATTGGTTGAGTTTAATCTAGTTGATATTTTATTTCAAGTTACAATATGTTGATGCTATACTAGTATAATAACAATACTAGAAAAATTTATTAAGTATCTTCTAGTTATATATTTTATTTCAAATTAACAAAATGATGATACTATACTATTTTAAATGACAATATGATGATATGAAATTGCAACAAGTGTTAAGGAGGATGACAATATAAAACTGAGATTATCTTAAGTAAAATAACATTGGGTTTGAAAGTTTGTTACAGTATGAGTATTTAGTATAGGGTGAGTAGGTGATTTTTGAGAAGAGTCTTGAATTGATTTTCCGACAAGGTTAACTTAATATTTTCTGGTAATGAATTCCAGATTCTGGGGCCCTTTATGTGCATAGAATTTTTACATTGGTTAGTATGGACTCGGGGTATGTCAAATAGTGAGCTGCCTCACTAACATCAAGTCTCTCTTGCATCTCATCGTCACTTTCACTTTCCTTACTGATATGAATTTGGGTCTTAGCACACCTTTTCAAACTCTTATCTGCATTTACCTCCTCATCTTTTTCTAAGCCTTTTTTGCAAAGTTGTTGAGGAGAATTTTGAGCGGAGGGTTGATATTAGCATGTAGAGTTTTATGTATGTAGAAGGCACATGAATAGGTATGAATATTTTTTACGGTGAGTAGTTTTAAAGTTTTGAATATAGGTGGAGTATGCTGTCTAGAGTGGGAATTTGTTATCATCCTGACTGCAGCCTTTTGCTGGGTTATGAGTGGTCTAAGGTGATTTAATGTTGTTGAGCCCCATGCACAGATTCCATAGGTGAGATAAGGGTAGATAAGAGAATGATATAGTGCAATGAGAGCTGGTTGTGGCACATAATAGCGTATCTTAGATAATATACCTACTGTCTGAGATTTTCTTGGAAATTTGTTGTATGTGTGTTTGGAATTTAAGACTACTGTCAAGGTGGATTCCTAGGAATTTTCCCTCTGTGAGTCTTGTGATGGGTGAATCATTGAGCATTATGTTAAGTGGAACATTTGTAGCTTTGTTTCCAAACTGAATGAAGTAGGTCTTGTCAGTATTGAGAGTAAGCTTATTTGTCTTCATCCATGTTGATATTTTCTGTAATTCGGCATTAACAGTGTTGGCTAGTATGACTGGATTTGGGTGAGAGAAGACATATGTTGTGTCATCTGCAAATAATATGGGTTTGAGTAGTTGTGATGCATTCGGTAGGTCGTTTATGTAAATGAGGAATAGGAGTGGCCCCAGGACACTTCCTTGAGGGACTCCGACTGTAATTTGTTGTGTGGAAGAGTTCTCTCCATTTGTGTACACGTACTGGCTTCTGTCGCTAAGGTACGACTTTAGGTAGTTGAGGGGGTGCCCCCTAATACCATAGTGCGCTAATTTTGTGAGCAATAAATCATGGTCGACTGTATCGAATGCTTTGTGTAGGTCTATGAAGATTCCCAGCGGAACTTCTTTCTTCTCAAGTGCGGTGTATATTAACTCTAACATGTGTGTTATAGCATCGTTTGTGCTCTTGTTAGTCCTGAATCCAAATTGACAGGGGTTGAGTACATTGTGTGAGACAAGGTAGGAATAGATCTGTCTATGAATTAATTTTTCGAAGATTTTAGAAAGCAGTGGTAAATTTGAGATTGGTCTATAATTATTCAAGTCAGTTTGGTCACCTCCTTTGTGGATCGGGGTGACCCTAGCTATTTTGAGAATTGATGGGAATATAGAAGATTGAATGGATTTATTGAATAATGCTGCTATAATTGGTGACAGTACGTGTGAAGCTTTTTTGTACATAAAGGGTGGTAAGCTGTTTATGTCTCCTGCTTTGTTTTTAAGGGTGTTGATTATGAGCGAGACTTCAATTGAGTTGGTAGGAGCTAGGAATAGTGTATCTGCGTAGGTGTTGGTGAGGCAGTCTGTTGGACGAGTGTTCGAGCTTGGGATTTTACTCGCTAGATTCTTTCCTATGGTGGAGAAGAAAACATTAAGTCTGTTTGCTGTCTCAGTTGGTGAGAGTAGGGGTTCGTCTGTTTTTGATAATTTGATGGTATTGTTCGTGGATATCTTTTTATTTCCTAGAATTGTAGAAAGGGTTTTCCAGGTCTTTTTCATATCACCTTTTACGGTCTGGAGTCTGTTTTCATAATACAACTTTTTGGACCTTCTTATCAGGCTAGTAAGGATTGATGAGTAGCGTTTGGATTATTCTCTGGTTATTAGACCCCTTCTGTATTGTTTTTCATACTGGTGCCTCTTGTTTATGGATTTAAGGATGCTGGGTGTTAGCCAGGGATTGTTAAGTCTCTTAGCTGTGATCTGTTTAGTTTTTTTAGGGCAATGTCTGTTATAGAGGTTGTGTGTTTTTTTAAGAAAGTTCTTGATGCATTCATTAGTATCTGAATATGTTTCTAATTCATTAAGCCAGTCAATGTTCGTCATAGCTGATATAAAATTATTAACAGCTGACTCATTATGTAGTCTGAAGGTAACTTTTGTAATTTCTTGGGGCAAAATGCCTAGGTTAGTTATGAGAAAGGTAGGGTAGTGGTCTGTGGTGTTTTCTGTGATTATGCCTGATTTTAGAGGGGATATAGTGTTAGTCCAGATGTGGTCTAGTAACGAGGTACTATTCTCGGAGATTCTTGTAGGTTTTGATATTGTTGGTAGTAATAAGCAGTTGCTCATAGTGTTTGTGAATTCAGTTACCTGTGGGTCCTGGTCATGTAGGAGATTTATGTTGAAATCTCCTGTGAGCAGCAAGTGATCTTTGTTAAGGCGTGAATCGATTATCAGGTTTCCTAGTTTTTCACTAAAGTGGTGGATGTTTGACTGTGGTAATCTGTAAATGTTTATCACTGTGAGGGGTTTTTGCAGGTCTTTTGATTTAAATTTAGCTATAATATATTCTCCATGTTCATCCCTTGTGCAAGAGTTTTTGATACATTCGAGTTGATCTGTATAATATATTGCTGTTCCACCCCCTCGCTGGTCTGTCCTACAGTTGTGAATGGCTGTGTAACCTGGGATGGCATAGACACCTGTAGTATCAGTCTTTAGCCAGGTCTAAGTGAGTGTGATGATTGACATATTGGTCTGTAGGGATTGGAGTAGTGCTGTGAGGTCATCATAATGTTTGCTCTCTGTTGAAATCTCTGGACCCAAATGTGCATGTTGTGCTTTAATCACTTAATACAACATCTTTGATAGAATCACTACATTAAGGCATTATCAAAACATTAAAGTGCCACTACACATACAGGGTTATGGAAAAACTCTTAGTACCAATAGATGACAGCTCAGACATTTGAGTGCCAGAGTTCTGGCATAGTTTTAACATTACTGATGCACTAACACACGTGAAAGTGTCATGGGATGAAGTGCCATAGTCAACGATATATGCCCTATACAGAACTGCCAGATAAACAGAGCAAATGCAATACAGAATTCTTCAGCACTCCTGTACAATCATCAACTTCAAAACTTTCCATTGATATCAACACTCAAACCACAGCCATCCACCTCAGATGAGTAGGCCACATCAAGCATCTTTCTCAATTTCCTATCAACAAGCAGGAGGAGCTAGAACTGAAGGTATGATAAAATTCTGTCACTCTTTAGCCTACTTTCGAAAAAGTTTGCCTTTTTTTTTTGCATGTCTAAGGAATGTAACCCTA
>WNWK01011482.1:0-64329 GCA_009830355.1 Cherax destructor
ATCTCCCGTATGAAGATAGACTTAGAGCATTGAATCTCCACTCTCTGGAGAGACGTAGAATGAGGAGATATCATCGAGGTGTACAAGTGGATGATGGGCATAAACAAAGGAGATATTAATAAAATACTGAGGATATCGAACCAAGTAAGAACGAGAAATAACGGATTTAAATTGGATAAATTTAGATTTAGAAAGGACATAGGCAAGTACTGGTTTTCGAACAGAGTTGTAGATGCGTGGAACAATCTTCCGATTAGGGTGATAGAGGCTAGGACCTTGGGTGGCTTTAAAAAGAGATTGGACAAATATATGAGTGGGAGGGGCTGGGTTTGATTAGTGTCGTGAGTACAGGAGTAAATTCTTAGGTAGTGGTGGTTTTGATAAGGACCTGCCTTGTATGGGCCAGTAGGCCTTCTGCAGTGTTCCTCCATTCTTATGTTCTTAAAATAACTTTTGGACTTCTGTTGCTTATACTTCTTGAAATAAATCCTAGTAATCTGTTAGCCTTATTGCGCACACTTAGGCACTGCTGTCTTGGCTTCAGATTTCTGCCCACCACGACTCCCAAGTCCTTTTCACATTCTGCATGATCAAGCTCAACATCACCTAGCTTATAAATTCGAGGGATATTTTCATTACCAACGACAAGCACCTTACACTTGTCCACATTGAACTTCATCTGCCACTTTTCAGACCAAGACATTAATTTATCCAAATCCTCCTGGAGTTCACTGTTATCCTCCTCAGAATGAATTATACGGCCTATTTTTGTATCATAAGCAAATTTACTCATGTCACTTGCAATTCCTTCATCAAGGTCATTAATGTAAATTATGAACAACAATGGGCCCAAAACTGATCCTTGTGGAACGCCACTAGTGACAAATCCCCATTCAGATTTGACATAAGAACATAAGAACATAAGAAAGGAGGAACACTGCAGCAGGCCTGTTGGCCCATACTAGGCAGGTCCTTCACAATCCGTTCCACTAACAGAATATTTGCTCAACCCAATTTTCAATGCTTCCCAAGAAATAAGCTTTGACAATTCTACCCACTCATGCGCGAGTCCCACTCAAATCCAACCCCTCTCACTCATGAATTTATCCAACCTAAATTTGAAACTACCCAAGGTCCTAGCTTCAATAACCCTACTAGGCAGACTGTTCCACTCATCAACTACCCTATTTCCAAACCAATACTTTCCTATATCCTTTCTAAATCTAAACTTATCTAACTTGAATCCATTATTGCGGGTTCTCTCTTGGAGAGATATCCTCAAGACCTTATTTATATCCCCTTTGTTAATACCCATTTTCCACTTGTATACCTCGATCATGTCTCCCTCATTCTACGTCATACAAGTGAATGTAATTTAGGGTCTTCAATCTTTCTTCGTAAGGAAGATTTCTAATGCTATGTATTAATTTAGTCATTCTACGCTGAATGTTTTCTAACGAATTTATGTCCATTCTGTAATATGGAGACCAGAACTGAGCTGCGTAATCTAGGTGAGGCCTTACTAATGATGTATAAAGCTGTAATATAACCTCTGGACTTCTGTTGCTAACACTTCTTGATATAAATCCCAGTAATCTATTTGCCTTATTACGTACGCTTAGGCATTGCTGTCTTGGTTTAAGGTTGCTGCTTACCATCACCCCCAAGTCCTTCTCGCAATCTGTATGGCTAAGTTCTACGTTATTTAACTTATAAGTGCTTGGGTTATGGACACTCCCGAGCTTCAGAACCTTGCATTTATCTACATTGAACTGCATCTGCCACTTTTCTGACCACGAATTAAGTTTGTCTAAATCTTCCTGAAGTTCTATGACATCTATGTTTGAATCAATTATCCTACCTATCTTCGTGTCGTCAGCGAATTTGCTCATATCACTAGTAATTCCCTCATCAAGGTCATTGATATATATTATAAATAACAATGGGCCTAAGACTGATCCCTGTGGAACACCACTTGTTACAAGTCCCCATTCGGATTTAACCCCATTTATGCACACTCTCTGCTTCCTATTGGTGAGCCATGACTCGATCCATGACAGCACTTTTCCCCCAATGCCATGAGCTGCCACTTTCTTTAACAGTCTCTGGTGCGGTACTCTATCAAAAGCCTTACTAAAGTCTAAATAAACAATATCGAATTCTTTATCGTGATCAACAGCCTCAAAAGCTTTACTGAAGAAGGTTAATAAATTAGATAGGCAGGAACGGCCCCTCGTGAATCCATGCTGGGTATCATTAATCAAATTATGGTTATCTAGATGGCTTCTAATAATATCAGCTATAATTGCCTCTAGTAATTTGCCTACAATTGAGGTCAGGCTTATTGGGCGGTAGTTTGACGGTAGTGACTTGTCCCCTGCTTTAAAAATAGGAATTACATTAGCCATCTTCCACATATCAGACACTACACCTGTTTGAAGAGATAAATTAAAAATGTTAGATATTGGTTCACAGAGTTCCATTTTGCATTCTTTAAGAACCCTTGCAAAAAGCTCATCAGGACCCGGCGATTTATTTTGTTTCAGTCGGTCCAGCTGTTTCATAATCATTTCGCTAGTGACTGTGATATTACATAATTTATCTTCTTCTGGGCCTCTGTAAAAATTAATTACTGGGATATTATTAATGTCTTCCTGTGTGAAAACCGAGAGAAAATAATTATTAAAAATAGAGCACATATCATTCTCCTTGTCAGTAAGATGCCCAAAGTTATTTTTAAGGGGACCTATCTTATCCCTAACTTTTGTTCTATAAACCTGGAAAAAACTTTTGGGTTAGTTTTTGAATCCCTAGCAACTTTAATTTCATAGTCCCGTTTAGCTTTTCTTATTCCCTTTTTAACGTCCCTCTTAATGTCAGTATACTGATTTATAAGATGACCCTCACCTCTTTTTATGCGCCTATAAATTCCTTTCTTCTGCCCTAAAAGATATTTGAGCCTATTATTCATCCATTTTGGGTCATTTCTACTTGATCTAATTTCTTTATACGGGATAAATGTTCTTTGGGCAGCCTGTATAGTGTTAAGAAAACTGTCATATTGATACCTCTCTTCTTCACCCCAGTCCACAGTTGATAAGTGTTCTCTAAGTCCATTATAATCTGCTAAGCGAAAATCTGGGACCATTACTGAATTATCCCTACTATCATACATCCATTCAATGCTAAAGGTAATTGACTTGTGGTCGCTTGAGCCGAGTTCCTCTGTAATTTCTAAATTATTAACAAGGGTTTCCTTGCTTGCCAGAACCAAGTCAAGTAGGTTATTTCCCCTTGTAGGTTCTGTTACAAACTGCTTCAAAAAGCAATCCTGAACTACTTCTAAAAGTCGTTAGATTCTAAATTCCCTGTCATGAAATTCCAATCAATCTGACTAAAGTTAAAGTCCCTAAATTACTACGTTATCGTGTCTTGTGGCCTTAACAATTTCCTCCCAAAGTAGTCTCCCTTGTTCCCTATCTAAGTTTGGAGGACGGTAAATCACGCCTAAAATCAATTTTCACACCCTCTGAAAATTCTATCCAGACAGACTCTGTATGTGTTAATTCAGACTTTATACCCGTTTTTATGCAACAATTTAAATGATCACGGACATAGAGTGCCACCCCACCCCCTTTCCCGATACTTCTGTCTACTTGGAACAATTTAAAACCCAATCCCATTAATGGAAACTCTCTGCTTTCTATTGGTAAGCCATGCCTCTAATTTTCAATGCTACCCAAGAAATAAGCTTTGACAATTCTCGAGAAAGAACTTTCATCCGATGGCAAGGTTCATAAAGCATGTATTTCTGGTTTGCATCAGGTATTCACAAAGGTCTTCCGCCAGCGACATCCATGTATTACATCACTTTTCCAGAGAGTTGTTTAACAAAGGGGATATAAATAAGGTCTTGAGGATATCTCACAAGAATGAACCCGCAATAATGGATTCAAGTTAGATAAGTTTAGATTTAGAAAGGATATAGGAAAGTATTGGTTTGGAAATAGGGTAGTTGATGAGTGGAACAGTCTGCCTAGTAGGGTTATTGAAGCTAGAACCTTGGGTAGTTTCAAATTTAGGTTGGATAAATTCATGAGTGAGAGGGTTGGATTTGAGTGGGACTCACTTGAGTGAATGGAATTGTCAGGCTTATTTCTTGGGTAGCATTGAAAATTCGGTTGAGCAAGTGTTCTGTTAGTGGGACGGATTGTGAAGGACCTGCCTAGTATGGGCCAACAGGCCTGCTGCAGTGTTCCTCCTTTCTTATGTTCTTATGTTCTTATTATGGTCAAACTGGTAAAAGTCTTGAACTAAGATTAAAACAACATAAATATAGCATTAGAACTGGACAAGATTCTAATGCTCTATTTATTCATGTGAGAGACTTTAACCATCCAATTGAACATAAGAACATAAGAACATAAGAAAGGAGGAACACTGCAGCAGGCCTGTTGGCCATACTAGGCAGGTCCTTCACAATCCATCCCACTAAGAGAATAATTGCCCAACCTAATTTTCAATTCTACCAGAATAAGCTTTGAAGATTCTATTAACTCAAGTGCGAGTCCCACTCAAATCCAACCCTCTCACTCATGAATTTATCCAACCTAAATTTGAAACTACCCAAGGTCTAGCTCAATGACCCTACTAGGCAGACTGTTCCACTCATCAACTACCCTATTTCCAAACCAATATTTTCCTATATCCTTTCTAAATCTAAACTTATCCAATTTGAATCCATTATTGCGGGTTCTCTCTTGGAGAGATATCCTCAAGACCTTATTTATATCCCCCTTATTAATACCCATCTTCCACTTATATACCTCGATTTTCAAAATGCTGAGAAGGTTGTATCAAGCAAGTCCATGGTTGAGAGAAATATAATAGAATCATGTTTCATTAAAAGCAGTTTTGAAAATAATATGAATATTTCTTTTGGTTTATATAAATTGGATTCATTTATAATTAATAAAATTTGGGAAGAATTTAATGATAAATTAGACTAATCTTAATTCTTGGGAAGAGTTTCAGGTCCTTTCTTATGGTCCTCTTCACAGAGTCGTGCGATGTTACGCTACTGTGAGGTGTTGTCTTTGTTAGTGTGATGTGACTGTGGTGTATTGTGCCCCTTTATAAGCCTTCTTGTCATGTTTCCTTTTATAGTTCCTTGATAATGTGAGTAGTCACGAAAGCGCTTGGAATTCTTCTATTTTTCATAGTGGTTGTCTTGCATATATATATATATATATATATATATATATATATATATATATATATATATATATATATATATATATATATATATAAAATTTGTCAATTAGCAAAAACTCATTTAAATTTAAGTTCTTTCTAAAATTTTCTCTATACGTTTAAAGATATATTTTTCATTTATGTTAATGTAAATATATATATATATATATATATATATATATATATATATATATATATATATATATATTCTGTTAGTGGGATGGAATGTGAAGGACCTGCCTAGTATGGGCCAACAGGCCTGCTGCAGTGTTCCTCCTTTACATAAGAACATAAGAAAGGAGGAACACTGCAGCAGGCCTGTTGGCCCTACTAGCAAGTCCTTCACAATCCGTCCCACTAACAGAATATTTGCTCAACCCAATTTTCAATGCTACCCAGAAATAAGCTTTGACAATTCTACCCACTCATGGCGAATCCCACTCAAATCCAACCCCTCTCACTCATGAATTTATCCAACCTAAATTTGAAACTACCCAAGGTCTAGCTTCAATAACCCTACTAGGCAGACCGTTCCACTCATCAACTACCCTACTTCCAAACAAATACTTTCCTATATCCTTTCTAAATCTAAACCCATCCAACTTGAATCCATTATTGCGGGTTCTCTCTTGGAGAGATATCCCCAAGACCCTATCCACATCCCCCCCGTCAATACCCATTTTCCACCTGCACACCTCGATCATGTCTCCCCTCATTCCACGTCTCACAAGTGAATGCAATTTTAGGGTCTTCAATCTTTCTTCGCAAGGAAGACCTCCAATGCTATGCATCAATTTAGTCATTCCACGCTGAATGCTTTCCAACGAATCCATGTCCACTCTGTAACATGGAGACCAGAACCGAGCTGCGCAATCTAGGTGAGGCCCCACTAATGATGTATAAAGCTGTAATATAACCTCTGGACTTCTGTTGCTAACACTTCCTGATATAAATCCCAGTAATCTATTTGCCTTATTACGTACGCTCAGGCATTGCTGTCTTGGTTTAAGGTTGCTGCTTACCATCACCCCCAAGTCCTTCTCGCAATCTGTATGGCTAAGTTCCACGCTATTCAACTTATAAGTGCTTGGGTCATGGACACTCCCGAGCTTCAGAACCCTGCACCCATCCACACTGAACCGCATCTGCCACTTCTCTGACCACGAATTAAGTTTGTCTAAATCCCCCTGAAGTTCTATGACATCCACGTCTGAATCAATTATCCCACCTATCCTCGTGTCGTCGGCGAACCTGCTCATATCACTAGCAATTCCCTCATCAAGGTCACTGATATATATTATAAATAACAATGGGCCTAAGACTGATCCCTGTGGAACACCACTTGTTACAAGTCCCCATTCGGATTTAACCCCATTTATGCACACTCTCTGCTTCCTATTGGTGAGCCATGACTCGATCCATGACAGCACTTTTCCCCCAATGCCATGAGCTGCCACTTTCTTTAACAGTCTCTGGTGCGGTACTCTATCAAAAGCCTTACTAAAGTCTAAATATACAATATCGAATTCTTTATCGTGATCAACAGCCTCAAAAGCTTTACTGAAGAAGGTTAATAAATTAGATAGGCAGGAACGGCCCCTCGTGAATCCATGCTGGGTATCATTAATCAAATTATGGTTATCTAGATGGCTTCTAATAATATCAGCTATAATTGACTCTAGTAATTTGCCTACAATTGAGGTCAGGGGAGACATGATCGAGGTATACAAGTGGAAAATGGGTATTAACAAAGGGGATATAAATAAGGTCTTGAGGATATCTCTCCAAGAGAGAACCCGCAATAATGGATTCAAGTTAGATAAGTTTAGATTTAGAAAGGATATAGGAAAGTATTGGTTTGGAAATAGGGTAGTTGATGAGTGGAACAGTCTGCCTAGTAGGGTTATTGAAGCTAGGACCTTGGGTAGTTTCAAATTTAGGTTGGATAAATTCATGAGTGAGAGGGGTTGGATTTGAGTGGGACTCGCGCATGAGTGGGTAGAATTGTCAAAGCTTATTTCTTGGGTAGCATTGAAAATTGGGTTGAGCAAATATTCTGTTAGTGGGACGGATTGTGCAGGACCTGCCTAGTATGGGCCAACAGGCCTGCTGCAGTGTTCCTCCTTTCTTATGTTCTTATGTTTGTACTAAAAGAACCTTAGAAAACTTACCTAACCTTACTATATATATATATGTCGTGTCGAATAGGTAAAACTTGCGATTTTGGCTTAAATAGCAACGCTCTTTTTGCCGAAAATTTGTGTGCAATAATTTCGCAAAATATTTCATTGTCTTTGTTTATTAAATTATTGTAAACTTATCTAAAATATATTTAGTTGGATTAGGCTAAATTAAATTGCGCTTGTTAGGTAAGTTTTATAGGTTTCTTTTGGTACTAAATTATTAATTTTCACATTAACATAAATGAAAAAAAATATATCTTTAAACGTATAAGAGAATTTTTTAGAAATGACTTAATTTTAAATGAGTTCTTGCTAATTAACTAGTTTTACCTATACGGCACGACATTATATATATATATATATATATAAATATATATATATATATATATATATATATATATATATATATATATATATATATATATATATATATATATATATATATAGTTAAGTAAAGGACACAAATGCAACTAATGTGACATTTATTGTGGCAACGTTTCGCTCTCCAGGAGCTTTCTCAAGCCGTAACGGCGAGAAAGCTCCTGGGAAAGGAAACGTTGCCACATAAAATGTACATTAGTTGCATTGTTCCTTTACTAACATATTGTCGGTAATTCTACCATTATTATTACATTATATATATATATATATATATATATATATATATATATATATATATATATATATATATATATATATATATATCACATATGGTCCCTGGATCACATGGTCCCTGCAGACAACAGCCCACAGCCTCCACAGGCATATGAAAGTTCCAATGGTAACCTCCTCAGTTGCGAATATCTTCTGATGGCATTCAAATCCACTGCTAGCAGTACTCTATCCCACATTCCTAAAGCGGTTCGTCTATATGCGGCAGGGAAATTCACAGACCTCCTTGAGCAGGTGAATGAAGGTTCCACCAACTTAGAAGCCCGAGGCACCATTAAAGCAAGGCGCAACCTACTCCTGTTCGGCAATGTCTGTCTTGTAGTTCCTGAAAGGTGAGGCAAACTGCTAACCACTTCAGTCATCAAAGCAGTGTGCAACTACCCAAGAACAGATAATTGTGTCCCTCTGTCCCATCATCGCAGGAATCAGAGGTAGACCCAAGAAAAATTCCACTGAAAACGAGAAAATCTGCGCACAGGTTAGCAAAAACTGTTGCTCCAAAAATAAGGCTACAGCCCAAGCACTAAAAGACAGTCACCCAACAAGGGATACCATAGTCGTTAACAACAACCCTGAGGAAGACCTCATCACTGGACAATTAATTTTGCCCGAATCAGAAGTCTATAAGGCGATAGTGTCATTTCCAGCAAGATCTGCAGGAGGTTACACTGGAATTCGACCACAACACCTCAAAGAGATGGTAAATCCAGTACTCGGCACAGCTGTATCAGTTCTTCTCTCCGAGTTAACATCCTTCATCAACAACTGTCTGGCTGGGCGGATTCCAGAAGAAATTAAACCTTTCTTTTTTGGAGCCTCATTATGCACTTTGAAGAAGGTTGTAGGAATCAAGACCCATTGCTGTTGGTAACACTCTTCGCCGTCTCGTTGCTAAAGCAGCAGTAAGAAACATTTGCCTAGAAGATGCCAGTTTACTCCAGCGACACCAACTGGGCTTTGGGGTCTCTCAAGGCAGTGAAGCCGCAACTCATGCAGCAAGGGCCTACATCAGGGACTTACTAGAAGACAAGGCCGTAGTCAAACTTGACTTTAGAAATGCCATTTGGGATCGGTTCCCCAGTCTTTTTCCCTTCATTTCAGCTGTTTACAATTCTTTTGTTTGGCGAACATGAAATTCCCTCATCAGAAAGTGACCCACTGGCTCCACTTCTTTTCTGCTTGGTAGTAAGAGAACTAACTTCCAGCCTGCGCAGCGAGCTCAACATCTGGTACCTGGATGATGGCACTCTGGCAGGTACTGAAGAGTCCCTGCTAGAGGTCCTACAACTGGTGAAGACACAATCCCTCAATGCCTCCAAGTGTGAAATCATCACAACGAACCAGGAAATAATAAGTGCTGTGCAAACAATCCTCCCTGAAATCTCCACTACCACTCCATCCAAGAGCACCTTCTTGGGAGCAAAGCTGGGTCAAGTCATCGATACAGTCCTCAAGGACGAACTGAATGACCTGAAGAGAATGGAGGAGAGAATAAGAGATCTTGATGCCCATGAATGCCTGTATCTCCTCACAAGGTGTCTTACTCTGCCAAGACTCACCTGAGGTCCGCACCCTCTTTTGACAACCCAACACTCAACGAATATGACTCACTCCTGAGATCAATCTTCAAGAAGGCACTGAATCTGTCACTGGAAGATCAGCAATGGGATCAAGCAACCCTCCCAGTGCCATTGGGAGATATATGGGTGAGCAAAGCAACGCAGGTAGCTTTACCTGCATTTCTGTCTTCGTGTTTGGCTTCCAGTGGACTAGTCAAGGAGGTTGTTTCCGAACGCTTGAGAGTTGCGTAGGAGCTCAAGACCTTAGGTTCATTGAAGCAGCCACACGGTGGGAAACCATTGCAGACTCCTCCAGTAGACCATCTCCTCCCAAAGAGCACAAACAGTCCCACTGGGACAAACCGATCATGGAAAAAATCGCCAACACAATGCTCACCAACGTTTCAGGAAAGTACAAAGCTCGTCTCCCAAC
The DNA here is from genome assembly GCA_009830355.1 of Cherax destructor. Lineage (NCBI taxonomy): Eukaryota > Metazoa > Arthropoda > Malacostraca > Decapoda > Parastacidae > Cherax > Cherax destructor. The sequence goes on from WNWK01011482.1 coordinate 10,101, forward strand.
GTTGAAGGCACCACATTCAGGAGATTTCCTTTAAGCTGTTCCCAATTCCTCTCTGGGCACTCGACTCGACCCACAGGCCATTCGGATTGGTGTTGCTCTTTGCCTAGCCGCCCCCGTACTCACCGAGCATAGGTGTATTTGAATGGTTCAGAGAACCGACAAGTTACAAATTAGACACATATGCAACATTTGGGTATCTTTATTGAGGAAACGTTTCGCCACACAGTGGCTTCATCAGTCCAATACAAAGTAGAAAGGTGTAAGGAGAGTAGGAGTTTTGAGGTAATCAGTCCCTCGGCCTGAAGTCGATGTGTTCAGTCCATCAATCTTGTAGAAAGTACTGCATATGTCCATAGAGGTGGCTTATATACTGTAGTCAGGTGAGGTGAAGCAGCAGGAGGCGGGGTCATAGTGGTACCATCCACTAGTCGAAGTAGGTCTTCGTCCAAAGGTTGGACAAGTGTTGAAGAATTCGTTTGTATTAAGATCCCAAGATGTTGCTGTCTGACACAGTGCTGTCATGTGCATGTCTGAATTGATCAGCCATCGCAGGGCGATGGCTGATCAATTCGGACTTCATGGTCTCGTGTCTCACACGTCAGAAGGAAAGTATGCTAAACATGAGGAGGTCAATGACATCATAAAGGGAAGCCTTGCCACAGCCCATTGCCCAGCTCAACGGGAACCCCAAGTACAGAGGTCTGACGGAAGTCAAAAGCATCCTGATGGAGCCGCTGTGGAGAAAATTCTCTAAGAGAGAGGGGGTATCAGCCCTTTCTGCCCCTTCTGCCCTTATGGGCCCGGCCCTTAGAAAAGGGCCAGACGGCGTGTCTGGCTTCCTGGTCAACAACTTGATTAGTAACAGATGAATGGACCCAGGAAGCCAGGAAGTCACGTATGGCTGACCAGTGTAGCAACGAGTGTATATGATTGACAGACATTTGATATAAATGGGAATCTTTGCTATAGCAGGAAAGTTAAAGAAAACTGCTGTTTCAGTTTCTACACTTGACATTATAATCATGTGCTCTAGTGATCTAAATATTTGAAGCACACAAGCATTTGAATTGCAAGCTGTTGCAGTGTTTAGCAAGTGGAAAATTGAGCTGAGGTCAGCGATACTGAGCTCAACTGAGGAGCGGAGGGCGTCAGATTGAACTAACCAACAAGAGGGAACCGGGCTTACGGCGCAATGATTTGACCTGACAAGAGACATTTGTCGTGTGTCTTCGATCTCCTATTCAATCTCCACTAACGTCGGGAAATCAGATAAGAACTCTGTTCCAGCGCGTTTAGTGATAATTAATCATAAAATCGCGGTATATTCAGAAAGTGTGCAGCTTCTTATTACTGCTAAAAGACGAACGTAGAGAAACAATCGCGAGTGTATCATCAACAAGACGGTGACTCATCATCGACTTTCTTCAATCAAGACAGCGTTCTCCGGGTGTGAATTAAGGGTCCGATACAAATACCCAGGTAAGTCTGCTCAGACATAGATGTTAACCAGCTGTGCAGTTAGGAATACATTAATGATCTAGGCAGATTTATCATTCACCCGTGACACGCGGGCGTTCAGCCCAAAACAATGATTGTACATCTCAGTCTTTATTTAATGACTGAAGATATGAAATACGCTCCTCTGGGGCAATTATAGTTACACTAATACCTTTTATTGACAGCCCAAGGGGATGGACCGTATGCATCAGCTATAACGACGTCGGGGAAGGCTGCGATGTCGTGGATGCATTAATAAGCTAAGTTGCTTCATTACAGTTCATTAATCGTAGGAGTCCATTTCCCCCACAGCCGCTTATGCTACCCTGGAAGGATGGTAAGCAGACTGTCTGGGATTACACCTGTGCAGACACCTACTTGCCATACTCCGAGGATGATGGGGGTGGAGCTACCAGCTACAGGGAGACCCAGAAGACCCGCAGAACACCCTTGCTATAACTTCATCCCAATAGGGTTGGAGACCCTTGGAGCATTGGGCAAGTGTACTCTAAAGTTCCTCAAAGAGCTGGGTGAAAAACTCATCATAGAAACAAAGGATCAAAAGGCGGCCAGCTTCCTATTCCAGAGACTCAGTGTTACAATCCAGAGGCAAATTGCCTGAAGCATTCTGGGCACGTGGCCCACCGCCTGGGAGCTAGACGAAGTATTCGAGATGTAGCTCTGAGATGTTATCTATGTTGTTCTACTCCCTATTGTATTTTTGTCAATGTATTTTGTCGTTAAATAAAGTCTATATATAATATAGAATATAGGGGGTGGTAGGAGAAGACAATATTCAAACAGCTCCAGGGAGAACCTTGAGTTTTCCCTGAAGTAAGTTTATTCTTTTCTCTGAGGATGAGGGTCCCCAGCACTCTTATCCACTCAGCCACAAATGCCACATAAGCTGGGCAGCCTGGTTCACAAGCCATGTTTCTTTCCCAGCCCGGGCACGTCAGTGAGCCTCAAGCATGGATTCAAGCTATTTCAATCTCCTCCTGTATGTTCTGACATCACAAGCGATTTTTATATCAATGCACCATGCAGAAACAAGCGGGTATATACAGAGAAAGATCGCAGTCAGCAGGACTCGATACTGCTACTGAGACGGTCAAGATTCCCAGGCAGCACTCTTATCCACTCAGACACAAATCTGTATATACCGGCTTGTTTCTGCGTGGTTCATTGACATAAAATTCGCTTGTGAGGTCAGAACATACAGGTGATTGAAATAGCTTGAATCCATGCTTGAGACTCACTGACATGCCCGGGCTGGGAAAGAAACATGGTTTGTGAACCAGGCTGCCCAGCTTATGTGGCATTTGTGGCTGAGTGGATAAGAGTGCTGCCTGGGAATCTTTATATATATATATATGTCGTGCCGATTAGGTAAAACTGGTCGATTAGCAAGAACTCATCTAAAATTAACTTCTTTCTAAAATTTTATCTTATACGTTTAAAGATATATTTTTTTCATTTATGTTAATGTAAGAATTTATAATTTTGTACCAAGAGAAACTTTGAAAACCTACCTAACCTTATTACAACAAGCGCAATTTAATTTAGCCTAACCCAACTAAATATATTTTAGATACGTTAACATTAATTTAATAATAAACAAACACAATGAAATATATTTTTTTCGTTATGTTCAGAATGATTTTGGCGAAATTATTGCATACACAAATTTTCACTTGTCTTATATGGCAAGGTGAGCGTTGCTATTTAAGCCAAATCGGAGTTTTACCTAATCGGCACGACATATATATATATATATATATATATATATATATATATATATATATATATATATATATATATATCGTGCCGATTAGGTAAAACTGGTCAATTAGCAAGAACTCATCTAAAATTAAGTCCTTTCTAAAATTTTCTCTTATACGTTTAAATATATATTTTTCATTTATGTTAATGTAAGAAATAATAATTTTGTACCAAGAGAAACTTTGAAAACCTACCTAACCTTATTACAACAAGCGCAATTTAATTTAGCCTAACCCAACTAAATATATTTTAGATACGTTAACATTAATTTAATAATAAACAAACACAATGAAATATATTTTTTCGTTATGTTCAGAATGATTTTGGCGAAATTATTGCACACACAAATTTTCACTTGTCTTATATGGCAAGATGAGCGTTGCTATTTAAGCCAAAATCGCAAGTTTTACCTAATCGGCACGACATATTTATATATATATATATATATATATATATATATATATATATATATATATATATATATATATATATATATATATATATATATATTCCGTCAAGAATTCCGTCAACTTCGATATGATGTAAAAGGCTTAACATTGTAAACATTGGTATCTGGTAACTGTCTGGGTATTTTCCATACCTTAAAAACAGCAGTTCAGGGTGATTCATATAAAGGGAAATTCATTTAAGTCACACGGAATAGGAGAATTTTTTTCCTTCATAGAGGCATGGTTGACAAATAGGCGGCAGAGTGTTTGCATAAATGGGGAGAAATCAGAATGGGGTACGTCACAAGCGGTGTTCCACAGGGGTCAGTGTTGGGCCCCTTGTTCATAATTTACATAAACGACTTAGATGAGGGAATAAAAAGGACATAAGCAAATTTGCTGATGACACCAAAATAGGCCGTCCAATAGATTCTAATGAGGACATTAGAGCACTCCAGGAAGATTAGAATAGACTGATGCAAAGTTCTAAATGTTGGACAGGACAATAACCATGCCACATATAAACTAAATAACGTAGATCTTAATATTACTGATTGCGAAATGGATTTAGGAGTTCTGGTTAGCAGTAATCAGAAACCAATAAACGCAATAAAGCAAACAGAATCCTTGTCTTCATATCAAGAAGTATAAATAATAGTCCTCAGGTTGTTCTTCAACTCTATATATCCTTGGTTAGGTCTCATTTAGATTATGCTGCACAGTTCTGGTCACCGTATTACAGAATGGATATAAATGCACCGGAAAACGTACAGAGGAGGATGATAAAGTTGAACCCATGTAACAGAAACCTTCCCTATGAGGATAGACTGAGGGCCCTGAATCTGCACTCTTCAGAAAGGCGTAGAATTTGGGAGGATATGATTGAGGTGTATAAATGGAAAACAGGAATAAATAAAGGGGATGTAAATAGCGTGCTAAAAATATCCAGCCAAGACAGGACTCGCAGCAATGGTTTCAAGTTGGAAAAAGTTCAGATTCAGGAAGGATATAGGAAAGCACTGGTTTGGTAATAGAGTTGTGGATGAGTGGAACAAACTCCCGAGTACCGTCATAGAAGCTAAGATAAATACATGAGTGGGTGTGGGTGAGTGCGAGTTGGACCTGACTAGCTTATGCTAGTAGATCTGATGCCGTGCTTCTTCCTTAAGTGGATGTGACTTGGACCTGACTAGGTTGGGTGAGTGGCATTATCCGGTAGGCGACTTGGACATGCCTCCCATGGGCCAGTAGGCCTGCTGCAGTGTTCATTCTTTCTTATGTACTTATGTGTGAAAATCTCAGGAGATCAGCAGTTTCTGAGATACTCAAATCACCGCATCTGACACCAACAATAATACCATAGTCAACGTCACCTAGATCATGTTATTTCCTCATTCTAATGTTCATTCTGAGCAACAACTGAACCACCTGACTATGTATACATACTTTTAGGCACTAAGGTGCACCCACGTGATTGACAGATTAGATATTTGCATTAAGGAGCAGATGTATGGGTATACCTAATAAAATGGCCACTGAGTATATACTCTTTTAAACAGCGTGTACAACATAGGTCCTGTTAACCAATAGATACATTACCTGTCAACGTTTTATTATCTCACAAAACCCGCGTCTGGTTTCCTGACGAACAAACCACCACCACCACCTTTACGTAACTTAATATGTGACTGATTCCACTTACTTCCGGTGAGGGTGAGAGTGATGAAGGAGTACTTGGCAGTTGTGTCTCCTGCAGGGTTAGTGGCAGTGATACTGATTTCATAGGAAGTGGCAGGGAGGAGCTTCCCCAGCGTGTACTCTGTCTGTGTCCCTGCCAGACGTCCGCTCACTGTTAGAAGAAAGATCAAATTATTATCAGTTCCTGTACCACGTGTGACCTGCACATTCTGGCCTCACGTGTATAAAATTTGTAGATTCTAACACCACGTGTGATACACGTGCAGAATTTGGCACCACGAGTGACACAAGTGCAAATTGTAGCAGCAAGTGCTGCTTTGAAAGAGGGTTGCCTACATTCTTGTGAAGGGATTTTTATCCAAGGATTTAGAGAAAAACTTTTTCCTTGGATTTAATTAACCTTGCTTCCCATTCCTCACACGCTGTTGCACAACTGTGAGTTTAACACAAGAGTATATGATTATTATTATTATTATTATTATTATTATTATTATTATTACCTTCTATTGTGAACACTGTTCTCGGTGAACACTGCGGGTTTAGTGCTTCACCAAAAATATACTTATAATAACATAGACATTAAACTGGTTTCTGTACACATTTATTCCCTACAGAGTTATTCTCTACACAATTCTTCTCTACACAGTTATTTTTAAAATAAATCAGTAAACTCTCCGTAATAATTCCAGTGAAAATATTCCAAAGTAGAATAGACTGTTGTAGAAAGTGTGAAGCAGATCAGAAGCTTAAGTTACAGCACTGTATGTGAAGCAGATCAGAAGCTTAAGTTACAGCACTGTATGTGAAGCAGATCAGAAGCTTAAGTTACAGCACTGTATGTGAAGCAGATCAGAAGCTTAAGTTACAGCACTGTATGTGAAGCAGATCAGAAGCTTAAGTTACAGCACTGTATGTGAAGCAGATCAGAAGCTTAAGTTACAGCACTGTATGTGAAGCAGATGAGAAGCTTAAGTTACAGCACTGTATGTGAAGCAGATCAGAAGTTTAAGTTACAGCACTGTATGTGAAGCAGATCAGAAGCTTAAGTTACAGCACTGTATGTGAAGCAGATCAGAAGCTTAAGTTACAGCACTGTATGTGAAGCAGATCAGAAGCTCAAGTTACAGCACTGTATGTGAAGCAGATCAGAAGCTCAAGTTACAGCACTGTATGTGAAGCAGATCAGAAGCTCAAGTTACAGCACTGTATGTGAAGCAGATCAGAAGCTCAAGTTACAGCACTGTATGTGAAGCAGATCAGAAGCTCAAGTTACAGCACTGTATGTGAAGCAGATCGAAGCTCAAGTTACAGCACTGTATGTGAAGCAGATCAGAAGCTCAAGTTACAGCACTGTATGTAAGCAGATCAGAAGCTCAAGTACAGCACTGTATGTGAAGCAGATCAGAAGCTCAAGTTACAGCACTGTATGTGAAGCAGATCAGAAGCTCAAGTTACAGCACTGTATGTGAAGCAGATCAGAAGCTCAAGTTACAGCACTGTATGTGAAGCAGATCAGAAGCTTAAGTTACAGCACTGTATGTGAAGCAGATCAGAAGCTTAAGTTACAGCACTGTATGTGAAGCAGATCAGAAGCTTAAGTTACAGCACTGTATGTGAAGCAGATCAGAAGCTTAAGTTACAGCACTGTATGTGAAGCAGATCAGAAGCTTAAGTTACAGCACTGTATGTGAAGCAGATCAGAAGCTTAAGTTACAGCACTGTATGTGAAGCAGATCAGAAGCTTAAGTTACAGCACTGTATGTGAAGCAGATCAGAAGCTTAAGTTACAGCAGTGTATGTGAAGCAGATCAGAAGCTTAAGTTACAGCACTGTATGTGAAGCAGATCAGAAGCTTAAGTTACAGCAGTGTATGTGAAGCAGATCAGAAGCTTAAGTTACAGCACTGTATGTGAAGCAGATCAGAAGCTTAAGTTACAGCACTGTATGTGAAGCAGATCAGAAGCTTAAGTTACAGTAGTGTAAACAAAACTGGGAACGCATCTGCATATTCCAATAGTTAATGAGTAGGACTCATGTGTAGCACTTAACCATCTGTATTGACGAAACGTTTCGCCTGCTCAGCACTTTCAGTACTGTAGAAGTAGAGAAGCAGTCTGAGGTGATCAGTCCCTTAGCTTTGATCACGTCAAAACACCCATCCATTTCTACTGTCTTTAGGATTGCAGTCACCACTGTATTTAACTGATGAAACTTGCTGAGTAGGCAAAACTATTTGCCACTAAACTGTACTATATATAATTTATATTAATATGCTAATAGTTGCATGAATCCTTTCTAGTTACAATTCATTAGTGTTGTAAGTTTAAAGTCGATCTCAAGTTATAAACAAAATCGTCGGAAGGAAAAAATCATGCATCGACTATAGGAACTACTTAAGGGATACCTAATTATATATCCAGTCCATTTACCGGACAATGTGATATCACGAAGGTCAAGGAGTGATGGCAGCTAAGCCAAAATGTTTCTCTTTTATCTGAAGTTATAAACATGAAAGTTCAGTTGACCTCAAAGTTCCTAATAAGGCAAGTGAAACCAGACCTAAATGTTTATAGCCATTCATAACTCCTTGTTTACAAGACTTTACCTTAGGGGAGAAGACAGCTCTTAGGAATAGATAAGAGTTTTAAGTCCTATTTCTGGTGGCCTTTGTCTTAAGACATAGGGAAGGAGAGTAGTTAAGATGGTATAGCCAAACTGATCTCGGCTCTCAGCTCAAGAGGAGACAAAGGAAATTTTGAAATTCGACCCTTACCTGAGAGGGGTCTGTTGGAACTTGTATGGAAGATGAAAGGAGAGTCTGACTTCTTATTTGTAGAGGATCACAAACACCTACTCACAGAGGCTCACTGAAGGACGAGAAGGTAACTGAAAATGCTTAGTACCAAGCACACCTGCACTCCCCATATTTACATAGTGTAATAAATGATTAAGCTCCCCATTTAACTGAATACTATAGTCCCCCAGAAACCTTGTATAAATATTCCATATAATGGAGTACGTATTATGTTTATAAAGTGTTAATGAAGTGAAGAGGAAGATGATTATCCCAGTACGAGTGATGAGTACTTGACCATCACTTTAATTAATCGTGCCAACCATTACGTACCGCTCTGCCAGTCCCTCTGGCTGCTGAGTGTGAGTGTGATAGTGAAGGCAGTGATGGCACACTGTGGGTCCCTCCAGGCAGCCAGGTGTACATTCACGGCAGACATGTTGACGGTCAGCAGACGCTGTTGTGGTGGCGGTGTAGGTCTGCTGCCCTTGGTACGTACTGTAATCACCTCGCTGGCTGCACCTGCTCCTGAAGCCACCACGCAGACATTACTATCTGTGAAGGGGCTCGTGATGCCAAGACCCTGAACAACCCTCCCTTTCCTTGAATCAAACCTACTTACCTCCCAAGGTTCTCTAACCAATATGAACTATTGTACCCTCAGTAAGATAAGATTTCTTCAGATTTTTAACCCCGGAGGGTTAGCCACCCTGGATAACCCAAGAAAGTCAGTGCGTCATCGAGGACTGTGTCTTATTTCCATTGGGGTCCTCAATCTTGTCCCCCAGGATGCGACCCACACCAGTCGACTAACACCCAGGTACCTATTTGCTGCTAGGTGTTTCCAACCCGCTGGGAATCGAACCCGGGCCCTCCGTGTGTGAAGCGAGAGCTTTAGCCACCAGGCCAACGGTGGCTAGGTCATTATGACCTTGCTGGTCACTCACTGACGAGTGGCAAGGAGTGAACGTTAACTTCAGGAGGCTCTTGATCCAAGGAAATGAAGCTACCTTTTCTATGCATCATTAATAAATACCTCCCATGCCATAAATCATGCCGAACCCTTACGGTTTAATGATTGCAAATGATGAAAATTGTATTCAAAATATTAATATACTACTACTACTAATAATAATAATAATAATAAAAATAATAATCTATTTCGGCTCTATCTACTGTTCTACAAAGCGTCATCATACCACTACTACCAGCATCAGTGTCATCATACCACTACCAGCATCAGTGTCATCACACCACTACTACCAACATCAGTGTCATCATACCACTACTATCAGCATCAGTGTCATCATACCACTACTATCAGCATCATCATATTACTACTACCAGCATCAATGTTGTGGAGAAAAATCATCCCCCCTCTTGAAGGGGGAGGGTAATGACCCTCTCCAAAGAGGGTAGCCCTCTCAGAAGGGCTTGTGAACCGTCTTGCTCCCTCCTTCCCACACAAGAGTTATCAAGAACATATGTTGGGCGAGACGTCACAAGACACGCCTCTCTATCAGAATATCTGGCCACTTGCACATACGAGTGAAAGCCTAAGGGAACTGCTATTTCCCCATAGCAGAAAAAATAGCGAAAAACTGCCCCCCACTCCACTTGATAAACAAACTAGGGGTATTACGGTTCCCTAAACCCGCCTAGAATACCAAGAAGCAGGGATTCTAGAATGAGTTCTGTTGCAAAAGCTAGCAATGAATGTCTATGAAGCTGAAGTCAGAGTTTCCTCTGTGGAGCGAGGACCCGCGGCTCTCAAGAACGTCAGATTGCAATACGTTTTCAAGCAGTGAGCGTGAATGCATCACGAAGAACCCCTCAAGTGCGTAGTTCCTCCCGCTGAAGAAGAAAGACAGCAGTGAAATGTGCGCTTAGAGACTCTTGATCATACTGGCAACCTCTAAAGACACTAGGAATTACTTAGATGAGTCAGGAAATTCGCAGTAGAACTAATTACGAGTGTATATAGTGTTTAATAGAATCTCCGTGTCCCTTTCTCGAGTGTAAACATTGGAACTGCGGTAAAATAGTGTTTATTAACTTTCTCCCTACCGTGGATAATTCCACGAAACTCATGATCAAGTGATCGTATTGAGTGACGGTGAAGTACCCGGTATGTTGCCAGTAAAAGAACACTAAGGTGCAACGACCCTGAGTGACTACGCCTCGTGTCGCTCCAACGACACAGGGCTCCAGTTACATTGAGTCAGGCAGGTATTATTCCCCTTTCATTTGCCAGTTAAAGCACTGCATTGTTTTGGCCAATGTTAGTACGAATAATTCCCACCTTAGAGGCCATCATGTGAATGCCATCACCAAAACCCACGTGAGTAATCATCATATTCCAGGTATTCTGACATACTGAAACATACATCCTTTGGGTCAGAGTTAACCCTGATTACTCGCTATCCTCAGCTACTGTAGCCACGACCAACGTCGAAGGCGATTCCAGTGAGAGGTTGCTGGAATTCGAGCTGTTAAAAGATAAGTGCCTATCTATTATGTATTTCCTATTATTATGCAGTAAAGTATACTTATCTAACAAGTTCCTCCACAAATGTCATCATACAAATACTACCAGCATCAATGACATTATGCCACTACTACAAGCATCAGTGTCATCATACCACTACTACCAGGATCAGTGTCATCATACCACTACTACAACTACCAATTTCATCATAAAACTACCAACAGCTCAGTATTAGTTTGAGACTTTATGGAAGTGTATACAAGTGTATGTCTTAGGATATACTCATGTATGTTTGGTTACAAACACTGTGAAGTATTGATCATAACAAATTTATGAAATAAACAAACAGAATTTGTTTACAGTTTACATGAGAACTATGTATGTAGTGACACCTTCCAAGTACCAGCCTGACCTGTGTGCACGTAGTAGTAGTAGTAGTATCAGTAGTGGTAGTAGGAGTATTGGTATAGTAGTAGTCGTGGTTGTAGCAATATTAACAGTATCAATAGCAGAATTAGTAGTACTAGTAATAGTAACAGTAGCAATAGTAGTATTAGTAATAACAATATTAGTAGCAGCATTAGTAGTACTAGTAATAGTAGAAGTATTGGCCGTGTCTGGTGTCCCGTAGTTCGATCGCTAACGCACTCAACACACACTGAGGTCCGGAGTTCGGAAATCTCCGGTGCGGCTAGAAAGCATTAGGACGTGTTTCCATAAGACACCTGCTGTCCATGTTCACCCATCAGTAAAATAGGTACCTGGGTGTTAGTCGACTCTTGTGGGTCGCATCTTTTGACAAAATCTGACCTAATTTGCCCGAAATGCTCAGCATAACAAGGGGCTTTCTATATAGTAGTATGTCATTGATGTCAGCTAGGACTGTATACCTTGTACATGTACTTGTAGTAATACACTTATTATTATTATTAGCAGTAGTACTAGAAGTATTGGCAGTAATAGTAGTAGTAGTAATAGTAGTAGAAGTATTAGTAGTTGTAGTAGTACTAGTAGTACTAGTAGAAGTAGTAGTGGTAATAGTGGTAGTAGTAGTGGTAGTCGTAGTAGCAGTAGCAGCAGCAGTAGTAGTAGTACTAGTAGTATTAGTAGTTGTAGTAGTAATAATTTTAGTAGTGTAGTAATAGTGGTAGTAGTAGTGGTAGTAGTAGTAGCAGCAGTAGTAGCAGTAGTAGTAGTAGTAGTAGCAGCAGCAGCAGCAGCAGTAGTAGTAGTAGTAGCAGCAGCAGCAGTAGTAGTAGTAGTAGCAGCAGCAGCAGTAGTATTAGTAGTAGTAGTAGTAGTAGTAGTAGTAGTAGCAGCAGCAGTAGTAGTAGTAGTAGTAGCAGTAGTAGTAGCAGTAGATAGTGTAGACAGTAGTAGTAGTAGTATAGATAGTAGTAGCATAGAGTAGTAGTAGCAGTAGTAGTAGCAGTAGTAGTAGCAGTAGTCAATAGTAGTAGCAGCAGTAGTAGAGTAGTAGCAGTAGTAGCAATAGTAGTAGTAGTAAGTAGCATAGAGCAGTAGCAGTAGTAGTAGCAGTAGTAGAGTGAGTAGTAGTAGCAATGTAGTAGTAGTAACAGTAGTAGCAGTAAAGTAGTAGATAGTAGTAGCAGTAGTAGCAGTAGTAGCAGTAGCAGTAGTAGTAGTAGTAGCAGTAGTAGCAGTAGTAACGTAGTAGAAGTAGTAGTAGCAATAGTAGAGTAGTAGCAGATAGTAGCTAGTAGTATAGTAGCAGAGTAGTAGTAGCAGCTAAGCAGATAGTAGTAGTAGTAGTAATAGTAGCATAGTAGTAGTAGCATAGTAGCAATAGTAGCAGCAGTAGTAGAAGTAGTAGTAGTAGCAATAGTAGTAGTAGTAGCAGTAGTAGCAGTAGTAGCAGTAGTATTAGTAGTAAATAGTAGTAAGCAGTAGTAGCAATAGTAGAAACAGTAGTAGTAGTAGCAGTATAGAATAGTAGTATGTAGTAGTAGTAGAGTAATAGTAGTAGTAGTAGTAGTAAGCAGTAGCATAGTAGTAGTAGAGCAGTAGTAGTAGTAGTGAGTAGCAGCAGTAGTAGTACAGCAGTAGTAGTAGCAGTAGTAGTAGCAGTAGTAGCAATAGTAGCCGCAGTAGTAGAAGTAGTAGTAGTAGTAGCAATAGTAGTAGTAGTAGCAGTAGTAGCAGTAGTAGTAGTAGTAGTAGTAGCAATAGTAGTAGTAGTAGCAGTAGTAGCAGTAGCAGTAGTAGTAGTAGTAGTAGTAGTAGCAGTAGTAGTAGCAGTAGTAGCAGCAGTAGTAGAAGTAGTAGTAGTAGTAGCAATAGTAGTAGTAGTAGTAGTAGCAGTAGCAGTAGTAGCAGTAGTAGTAGTAGCAATAGTAGTAGCAGTAGTACATAATGAACATAATCATCATAATTTTAAAAATAAAAAACAATAAAAGTATCAGTATCTTCCGAAAATCAAGTATCGGTGTCAGTATCGGCAAAAATTTTGGTATCATCCCATCCTAAGTTACTGCGATGGGATCCCTGGTATGGGTTTACGGGGATGGGTTCCCTGGTATTGATTACCGGGAAAGAGGTTCTGGAATAGTTTACCGGGGGTGGGTTCCGTGGTATTGGTTACCGGGGGTTGGTTCCCTGGTATGGGTTACCGGGGATGGGTTCCCTGGTATGGGTTTCCGGGGATGGGTTCCCTGGTATTGATTACCGGGAAAGAGGTCTCTGGAATAGTTTACCGGGGGTGGGTTCCGTGGTATTGGTTACCGGGGTGGGTTCCCTGGTATGGGTTACCGGGATGGGTTCCCTGGTATGGGTTTCGGGATGGGTTCCCTGGTATTGATTACCGGGAAAGAGGTCTCTGGAATAGTTTACCGGGGGTGGGTTCCGTGGTATTGGTTACCGGGGGTGGGTTCCCTGGTATGGGTTACCGGGGATGGGTTCCCTGGTATGGATTACCGAGATGGGTTCCCGGGTATGGGTTTCCGGGGATGGGTTCCTTGGTATGGGTCACCGGGATGGGTTCCCCATCTATGGGTTACCAGGGATAGGTTCCCTTGTATGATTTCCCAGGTGTGGGTTTCCGGGGATGGGTTAGTTAGGATGGCTTACCTATCTTGTTATGCGAGGTGAGGTACACGTGGTACTGGGTACCACAGGTGAGATCCTGCAAGGTGAACTGCTTGAGGTGGCGGGCCAGGGTGACTTCTCTCCACTCCCCTGGATCAGGACGCCAGGTGAGTGTCAACCTCCTGACTGGAGCGTTACCGTCGTCTATAAGGGTCCAGGATACAGTCACTGTAGTGGCTGTAGCACCCACTGAGTGAAGCAATGCTGCACTGGGTGGAACTGTAGTGGGGGATAGTGGTGTTAGTAGGTGGAACTGCAGAGGAGATAGTGGTGTTAGTAAGTGGCACTGTAGTGGAGGATAGTGGTGTTAGTGGGTGGTACTGTAGTTTAGGATAGTGGTGTTAGTGGGTGGTACTGTAGTGGAGGATAGTGGTGTTAGTGGTGGTACTGTAGTGGAGGATAGTGGTGTTAGTGGGTGGTACTGCACAGGGGAGGATAGTGGTGTTAGTGGGTGGTACTGTAGTGGAGGATAGTGTGTTAGTGGGCGGTACTGTAGTGAAGGATAGTGGTGTTAGTGGGCGGTACTGTAGTGAAGGATAGTGGTGTTAGTGGGTGCTACTGTAGTGAAGGATAGTGGTGTTAGTGGGTGGTACTGTAGTGGAGGATAGTGGTGTTAGTGAGGGGTACTTTAGTGAAGGATAATGGTGTTAGTGGGTAGCGCTGTAGCAGAAGGATGAGGTATTAGTGGAGTAACTTGTTAGAACCACAGCTACACCACCATGTGTGAACCACAGTTACACCACCATGTGTGAACCACAGCTTACACCACCATGTGTGAACCACAGCTACACCACCATGTGTGAACCACAGCTACACCACCATGTGTGAACCACAGCTACACCACCATGTGTGAACCACAGTTACACCACCATGTGTGAACCACAGTTACACCACCATGTGTGAACCACAGCTACACCACCATGTGTGAACCACAGTCACATCATGTGTGAACCACAGTCACATCATGTGTGAACCACAGTCACATCACAATGTGTGAACCACAGTTACACCACCATGTGTGAACCACAGTTACACCACCATGTGTGAACCACAGTTACACATCATGTGTGAACCACAGTTCACCACTCATGTGTGAACCACAGTTACACACCATGTGTGAACCACAGTTACACTACCATGTGTGAACCACAGTCACATCACCATGTGTGAACTACAATCACATGTGTGAACCACAGTCACATCACCATGTGTGAACCACAGTCACATCACCATGTGTGAACCACAGTCACATCACCATGTGTGAACCACAGTTACACCACCATGTGTGAACCACAGTTACACCACCATGTGTGAACCACAGTTACACATCATGTGTGAACCACAGTTACACCATCATGTGTGAACCACAGTTACACCATCATGTGTGAACCACAGTTACACCACCATGTGTGAACCACAGTCACACTACCATGTGTGAACCACAGTCACACCACCATGTGTGAACCACAGTCACATCACCATGTGTGAACCACAGTCACATCACCATGTATGAACCACAGTTACACCACCATGTGTGAACCACAGCTACACTATGTGTGAACCACATTCACATCACCATGTATGAACCACAGTCACATCACCATGTGTGAACCACAGTCACATCACCATGTGTGAACCACAGTCACATCACCATGTGTGAACCACAATCACATCACCATGTGTGAACCACAGTCACATCACCATGTGTGAACCACAGTTACACCACCATGTGTGAACCACAGTCACATCACCATGTGTGAACCACAGTTACATCACCATGTGTGAACCACAGTTACACACCATGTGTGAACCACATACACACCATGTGTGAACCACAGTTACACCACCATGTGTGAACACAGTTACACCACCATGTGTGAACCACAGTTACACCACCATGTGTGAACCACAGTTACACCACCATGTGTGAACCACAGTCACACCACCCTGTGTAACCACAGTCACACCACCATGTGAACCACAGTTACACCACCATGTGTGAACCACAGTTACACCACTTGTGTGAACCACAGTTACACCACCATGTGTGAACCACAGTTACACCACCATGTGTGAACCACAGTTACACCACCATGGTGAAACCACAGTTACACCACCATGTGGAACCACAGTTACATCACCATGTTGAAACAGTTACACAACATGGTGTAACCACAGTCACACCACATGTGTAACCACATTACACCACCATGTGTGAACCACAGTTACACCACCATGTGTGAACCACAGTCACACCACCATGTGTGAACCACAGTCACACCACCATGTGTGAACCACAGTTACACCACCATGTGTGAACCACAGTTACACCACCATGTGTGAACCACAGTTACACCACCATGTGTGAACCACAGTTACACCACCATGTGTGAACCACAGTTACACCACCATGTGTGAACCACAGTTACATCACTATGTGTGAACCACAGTTACACCACCATGTGTGAACCACAGTTACACCACCATGTGTGAACCACAGCTACACCACCATGTATGAACCACAGTTACACCACCATGTGTGAACCACAGTTACACCACCATGTGTGAACCACAGTTACACCACCATGTGTGAACCACAGTTACACCACCATGTGTGAACCACAGTTACACCACCATGTGTGAACCACAGTTACACCACCATGTGTGAACCACAGTTACACCACCATGTGTATGAAAGTGGCAGAAAAAGAAGACACAAAGAGGCTCCAAACTGATATACTACACTGGAGTAACACAACACTGGAGTAACACAACACTGGAGTAACACAACAATGGAGTAACACAACAATGGAGTAACACAACATTGGAATAATAAAAAACAGGATTAACACAAGACTGGAGTAGCACAAACCTGGAGTTACAAAATACTGGAGGGGACAACAATGAATGAAGAGGTAGATACAGAAGTAGATCTTGGTTCCCTCCCACACATATGACCAGAATTTGTACCCGTGTATTACCACCACCTTGACTTAAGAGCGACAAGGCCGCTGTTAGCGGATGTAGGATCGAGCCTGCACCTTCCAAGCGTCCATACATTCGAACAGACACAGTAAAACAAACAAGTATAGCACGTGTAAGACTCAAATTATCCAGGAGCTCTATATAAATAAAGACCCCTAAGATATGGAACTTAGTCCCAGAAGATACAAATGTTCCTGTCTGCCACCTGCTTCATAAATACAATTTTCTTCTCCTATGTCCGGGTTATTTATGTATTGTTCCAGATACGGTATTGAGCCATTTATTCTTCATAAATATAGTTAAAAGGCACATCCTCGATCTTACTTAGATTCTCCATTGATAAAATGTTAAAACTGAAGTTGCCAATAACATCCCTCTGTATTCAAACCACATTATCATTTATACGGTTATTCTCACTATGACCAATATATATTTCGTATATGTACTAACCAAAACTATGTTCTACTGCATTATCCACCATTTCAAATGTTAAATTAAAACGTAATAAAAAATCCCAAAATGTCATAAATCCTAAACCAATTTCTTGTATACAATACCAAAGAATCCAAATAACATTCTAGTTCACTAACCTAATTAAATATTAATTCAGTATTTATAAGTTTATTTTAAAGTTGCCTGAAATGCTCAGCATAACCAGGTCTTTCTATAAAGTATACTAGTGATGTATCGGATATTTGGATCCGCATCCGCATCTGCGGAACATCTGCACAATTTCTTACATCCGTATCCGCATCCGCATCCGTATTTCACAGCAAACAGATATCCGTATATACATCCGCATCCGAAATCCGCGGAATATCCGCACAATTTCTTACATCCGCATCCGCATTCGCATCCGTAAAATGAGTAAGACATCCGTATACACATCCGCATACCGGATATCTAAATTTTTCACATCCGATACATCCCTAAAGTATACCTATCATGTCAGTCCTATATTATTTGTATACTGTACTTAATAGAAATAAAGATTATTATTTCATTATCGCGGCCATGGCATTATATTATTAAAAATAATAACCTTTACTTTTCCTCCGTAAGCCATGCGTGTCTTAAGAGACGACTAAAATGCCGGGAGCAAGAGGCTACTAACCCCTTTTCCCGTATAAATTACTTAATTTAAAAAGAAAAATTTTCGTTTTTTCTTTCTAGATCACCCCGCCTCAGCGGGACACGGCCGGTGTTGAAAAAATAACATTTATACAAGTTTCCTCTTTCACTGGATCACCAACTGGTTGGGTAACATATTAGCAGACAAAACATCACAACTCCATAGCATCTGAGGACAAGCTATATTGTATGTTTCACGCTTACAAGGGAAGTGGGAGAATCCATACACTCTCATCTCCTGGTGGAAGATGAGGCAAAAGACAAACTACTGTATGCTGTCACGGTCTCATCAAAGAATTATGTTGAAAGTTTCTCAAGATGACAAGTTATTAATGGATGAAGCTGAAAATAACCAAGTTTCATGTTTAAAATCTTACTCAATATTTCCATAATGGAAGATTGGATATCAGATTGGAGGGAGAGAGTATGGAGGAGGTGAATGTGTTCAGACATTTGGGAGTGGATGTGTCAGCAGATGGATCTATGAAGGATGATGTGAATCATAGGAGAAGGTTGGAGACAGTGGAGATGTTATGTCTGAGGGCAATGTGTGGTGTGAATATAATGCAGAGAATTCGTAGTTTGGAGATTAGGAGGAGGTGCGGGATTACAAAAACTATTATCCAGAGAGCTGAGGAGGGGTTATTGAGATGGTTTGGACATATAGAGAGGATAGAACAAAATATAATGACTTCGAAAGTGTATAAATCTGTAGTGGAGGGAAGGCGGGGTAGGGGTCGGCCTAGAAAAGGAAGGAGGTTTTGTATGCGAGGGGCTTGGACTTCCAGCGTTCCTACTCACCCATGACAATGAGAGAATAAATGACGTAATCAGAGCCGTGGCGGTTGCTGGCATGACATGTGTAGTTAGCAGAGTCTGAACGATGACACTCCCTCAGCAGCAGTCCCCCGTCAGGCTGTAGCTCGTATCTGTGGCAGAGACAGGCATAGATAGGAGAGTCTGAATAATGTTTTCTTTATTATAGGTTAGGCTGACCTTGGTTAGGTTAGGTTAAGCTAGTGCTAGGTAGGTTGGGTTAGGTTAGCTTAAACATTGTTAGGTTTGGTTATATTTAGAAAGGTTACATAGATTAGATTAAGCTGGATTACACTAGCTGAGATTAGGCTGGATTACGTTAGCTTATGTTAAACAAGGTTAGGTTATGCTACTCAAATCTGTAAGAAACAAATCGTTAATCTTGGAGCCTTGCTGGCATAGAGGCACAGTCAGTGGCCCCCACTTCAGATATTAGTGCCAACAAATAAAGCCCCATAACAAACAAGCAGTACGACATAATTTGTATTTGCAAATAAACTGGGTCTAAAGTATCAACCAACAACAAAATGCCTTTCATCAGTGGACTCCCCACAGAGTCAAATACAATATTTGTGGCTTTCACAGAGACCAACCCAGATTATCACCTTGACAACGACATATAGATACCGGGGTATAACTAATTTAGATGCAACAGAAGTACAGGCAACAAGGGAGGGGGCTGGCCTGTGTGCTCAGAATTACTAAACACCACAAATGATGCAGCTGAAGTTTTGGCAGTAAAGATGCAACTTCCAACAATTCAAGGAACAGCCATTGGAAAATTTACTACTGTCTGGAAAAATCTTCCAACCCCAGCCCCAAATATTTTGTTGCTTGGTGATTTTAATTTAAGATTTTTAAAATGGAAGAATGTGGCAAATAATGTTATAGCGGAGATAACCCCAGGAGGAAACTCAGTTGAAAATTCTCACATACATGAGCTATTAAATCTCTGCATCAATTCCCCTTAAGCCAACAAGACTGCAAAATACACTTGACCTTATTTTCAATAATAATAATAATAATACGATCTGGATCACAACCTAATCAAAGTTCAGACTTGTATGAACAGGGGTTTTGACTAGCAAAATGAGATCAGTTATGAGGATGCCTTCACCAAATTCAATAACAAAAACATTCAGTGAGATCAGATTAACAATGTTCTACACGAAACATTCTGGGAAGATATCCTAAACAACACAGATCTGAACCTTTGCTAGAAACAATTAACTCTGTGGCACATGAGTTATACTCAAGGCACATTTCCTAAGAAAAAAGATATGAACTAGAGAGATATGGTCCCTCTACAGGTGAAGGCAAAGAATCAGAGCTGCTTCAAGGGGTCAGTCTATCTGGAATACGGAAGGAGGTACTGTCTAGACTTTAGAGAAATAGAGTTAATGTTAAAGGAATCATACAGGATTCAGGAAACACAGAATGAACTTTAAGCAATAAATGAAATCAAAAGAAATCCCAAACATTTCTTTTCATATGCCAAATCTTTTGCAAAATCCACATCTAGTATTGCGCTCTTTCTTAAACGAGATGGGACTTGCACCGACACCAGCAATGAGTGAGATACTGAAGTCTTAATATGACTCAGAATTTAGTGATCCGTTAATCAGACTCAGGGTAGATAATCTAAATTGGTTTTTTATAACCAAGACTCAAAATTTTGATAATATTTCCAGAATTTCTGATATAGCATAACACCACTGGACTTTCAAACAACAAATAGCTACTTGCCCATGAACTCTGCCCCAGGCCCAGACTCGTGGAACTCTGTGTTCATCAAGAACATCAAGAAATCTCTTTTGCGTGCCTTAAATATTCTATGGAGATGGAGCCTAGACATGGGAGTCATCTTGCAGTCATTAATTAAAAACAATGGATATAGCTCCTCCTTACTACTATGCTTCATCCTGCAACCACCTGCATTGCATCCCTGCATCTATCTCTCATTCCTGCAAACCTCTGCTGTGTGCCTTTTTGCAGTTACTAATTACTTGCTGCAATCATTTCCTGCTGTCATAGTGGTTGCAATAACGGGTTTTAAATGCAAGTCAACCTCAGCAAGCCAACCTGCCTCTACATACCTCAGCGGTTATGTATGCCTGTTGTGTATTCTTTTTACCAGTAAATTAGCCGGGTAAATGCAATATTCCTGTCTAAGTGATATTTTGCCTTAGTGTGGAATGTTCAAAACCAGAGGATTACTTTGTGATGCGCAGTAAGTCAAGGTGTTATGCATCAGCTGATCAGTTAAAATATTCCTCCGTCAGTCCGACAACATAACACATTTCTTGCCACCAACCACCACTTACTGATGCTTACAGAAGTAAGAAGAGTGTATAGCAAGAGTTTTACACCTTTTAAGGTTAAAAGAGTGTGTAGAATGTGCAGATGTGTGGTAGTGTGTGCAGATGTGTGGTAGAATGTGCAGATGTGGTAGAATGTGCAGATGTGTGGTAGAATGTGCAGATGTGTGGTAGAATGTGCAGATGTGTGGTAGAATGTGCAGATGTGTGATAGAATGTGCAGATGTGTGGCAGAATCATCATCTCTCTTACGAGAGAACTCAGTGTAGTCTGCTATCAGTCGTTCTCAATTTTACACTACGAAAATAGATATTAAAGACAACGTATCTGTGTTTATTGTCACTAGATTATTTTGAAGTGCAAGGATAATTTCAGCCTATAATAAACCTGTTGAAAGCCTAAGTATACATGGCTCAGTGAAGTCAGGTCTGAATCAGTGCCTTTCACTTCCTCACAACTTTGACTATTACATAGCCCTCTGTGTGACATTATACTAGTACCACAGTATATTTTTAAGTGTGCACAATAACTTTTTGCAAGATTTTATTGCTCAGAATTGTGTTTTAATGGAAACATTCGTGAAATAACTTTGGCTCTTCAAGTGACATTACTTTCAGTAATTTTGAGTAAGTATAATCTCCAGTGAAGTGTTACAAGACTAATATTGCTTGTTAAAGTCTTTAACTGCCTGGTTTAATATATTTTCTCATAGACTTTATTAAACTAAGTTTACAGTATACATTTTCTGAGTGCAGTGTAATTTTCATTATTTTTTCCCTGATTTGAGTGAATTATCAACTCATTGTAATATACTTTTAGTGTAATTAATATTTTTTTAAGTGTCTTGCTTTCATGGATGGTAGTTGCCTTACCTGATAACACTGGTGATGGTGGTAGATGGTTGGTAGTAGTCTCACCTGGTAACACTGGTAATGGCGGTAGATGGGTAGTAGTAGTCTCACCTGGTAACACTGGTGACGGTGGTAGTAGTCTCACCTGGTAACACTGGTGACGGTGGTAATAGTCTCACCTGGTAACACTGATGACGGTGGTAGTAGTCTCACCTGGTAACACTGGTGACGGTGGTAGTAGTCTCACCTGGTAACACTGGTGACGGTGGTAGTAGTCTCACCTGGTAACACTGGTGACGGTGGTAGTAGTCTCACCTGGTAACACTGGTGACGGTGGTAGTAGTCTCACCTGGTAACACTGGTGACGGTGGTAGTAGTCTCACCTGGTAACACTGGTGACGGTGGTAGTAGTCTCACCTGGTAACACTGGTGACGGTGGTAATAGTCTCACCTGGTAACACTGGTGACGGTGGTAGTAGTCTCACCTGGTAACACTGGTGACGGTGGTAGTATAGTCTCACCTGGTAACACTGGTGACGGTGGTAGTAGTCTCACCTGGTAACACTGGTGACGGTGGTAGTAGTCTCACCTGGTAACACTGGTGACGGTGGTAGTAGTCTCACCTGGTAACACTGGTGACGGTGGTAGTAGTCTCACCTGGTAACACTGATGACGGTGGTATTAGTCTCACCTGGTAACACTGGTGATGGTGGTAGTAGTCTCACCTGGTAACACTGATGACGGTGGTAGTAGTCTCACCTGGTAACACTGGTGACGGTGGTAGTAGTCTCACCTGGTAACACTGGTGATGGTGGTAGTAGTCTCACTTGGTAACACAGGTGATGGTGGTAGTAGTCTCACCTGGTAACACTGGTGACGGTGGTAGTAGTCTCACCTGGTAACACTGGTGACTGGTGGTAGTAGTCTCACCTGGTAACACTGGTGACGGTGGTAGTAGTCTCACCTGGTAACACTGATGACGGTGGTATTAGTCTCACCTGGTAACACTGGTGATGGTGGTAGTAGTCTCACCTGGTAACACTGATGACGGTGGTAGTAGTCTCACCTGGTAACACTGGTGACGGTGGTAGTAGTCTCACCTGGTAACACTGATGACGGTGGTATAGTCTCACCATGGTAACACTGGTGATGGTGGTAGTAGTCTCACCTGGTAACACTGATGACGGTGGTAGTAGTCTCACCTGGTAACACTGGTGACGGTGGTAGTAGTCTCACCTGGTAACACTGGTGATGGTGGTAGTAGTCTCACTTGGTAACACAGGTGATGGTGGTAGTAGTCTCACCTGGTAACACTGGTGACGGTGGTAGTAGTCTCACCTGGTAACACTGGTGACGGTGGTAGTAGTCTCACCTGGTAACACTGGTGATGGTGGTAGTAGTCTCACCTGGTAACACTGATGACGGTGGTATTAGTCTCACCTGGTAACACTGGTGATGGTGGTAGTAGTCTCACCTGGTAACACTGATGACGGTGGTAGTAGTCTCACCTGGTAACACTGGTGACGGTGGTAGTAGTCTCACCTGGTAACACTGGTGATGGTGGTAGTAGTCTCACCTGGTAACACTGGTGACGGTGGTAGTAGTCTCACCTGGTAACACTGATGACGGTGGTAGTAGTCTCACCTGGTAACACTGGTGATGGTGGTAGTAGTCTCACCTGGTAACACTGATGACGGTGGTAGTAGTCTCACCTGGTAACACTGATGACGGTGGTAGTAGTCTCACCTGGTAACACTGGTGATGGTGGTAGTAGTCTTACCTGGTAACACTGGTGATGGTGGTATTACGTCTCACCGGTAGACATGGTGATGGTGGTGTGTCTCACCTGGAACTGTGTGGTGTAGTCTACAGCGGTAACACTGGTGACTGGGTAGTAGTCTCACCTGCTAACACTGATTATAGTCTCCTGACACTGGTGATGTGATGCCACCTGGTAACATGATGATCGTGTAGAAATTTCACCTGTAACACTGGTGAGGTGGTAGAGTCTCACCTGGTACACTGGTGATGGTGGTAGTTCTTGGAACACTATGACGGTGGTACTGTCTCCCCTGGTAACACTGGTGAGGTGGTGAGTCTCACCTGGTAACACTGGTGATGGTGGTAGTAGTCTCACCTGGTAACACTGGTGATGGTGGTAGTAGTCTCACCTGGTAACACTGGTGATGGTGGTAGTAGTCTCACCTGGTAACACTGGTGATGGTGGTAGTAGTCTCACCTGGTAACACTGATGACGGTGGTAGTAGTCTCACCTGGTAACACTGGTGATGGTGGTAGTAGTCTTACCTGGTAACACTGGTGATGGTGGTAGTAGTCTCACCTGGTAACACTGGTGATGGTGGTAGAAGTTTCACCTGGTAACACTGGTGATGGTGGTAGTAGTCTCACCTGGTAACACTGGTGATGGTGGTAGTAGTCTCACCTGGTAACACTGGTGACGGTGGTAGTAGTCTCACCTGGTAACACTGATGACGGTGGTAGTAGTCTCACCTGGTAACACTGGTGATGGTGGTAGTAGTCTTACCTGGTAACACTGGTGATGGGGGCGTTGTTACGTCTCCAGGTGATGGTGGGTGTGGGTATGCCGACGTGTGGGCAGTCTAGCAGCAGGTCGGTGCTCTGGGGTACCCTCACCTCGCCTCCCACACCATACACTCCTGCTATCACTGTTTCAATATGCGGAAAATATATTCGGTTAAATATATATACAGTAATCCCCACTATTCAGAGTTTAAACATTGTACGAACGTTTCGGTACGTCTTGGACCATTATCAAGCAACGGATTGCTACGTAATGGTCGAGGACTGATCGAAATGTCGCCTAAAATTTCTTCTTAGTATTGAGCTAATTGTTAATTGTTTCTCTTATTATCACTTATATTCTTCAAAATTAACATTACTGCGGAAAAATTATCGAAATTATTTTTGTTATATAATTATATATATTTTTACCTCAATGGTAATTTCTTGCCAAGGCTGGGTGACCGGAAGAAAAAACATATTTACCATCACTTGTTCCATAGCTATCTTTCCAGAACGGTACAAACAACATAACTCCATGAACAGCTAGATCCTCACCCGACTTACGAAATTATTCATCCCATCTCCAAAATTAAAATCTACCTCTTTGCATTCCCTCGAAGTCTTCCTATTGTTCATCATTCTCAGGGTGCGACAGTTCCCTGGCTGACCTGGCTTGACCTGGCTTGACCTGGCTTGACCTGGCTTGACCTGGCTTGACCAGCTGAACTAAGAAACAAGCAATCCACCTAAATAGTTGAGTAATTTTGCTTATAAGTTGAAACATGTTATGGATGTAGTTTGAATTATTTTCATTAATGATAATGGCTGTAAACTGGGAGTAAATTAAGTATAAAGGCAAGTAATACGGAATAAGACAGTTATTGTATAATGCTTCGTTCAAGAGTGAAACTTATCAAGACTACAGATAGGTAAGTGTACGTCACATTAAATGTAGTGAAGACAGTGAAGTGGGAGGTCAAGTGGAAAGGGAAGGATAAGTCACCTCATGTGTAGTGAAGACTGAAGTGGAAGGTTGGTTGGTCACTGCTTGCCAGGATGTGTACACCAGCTTAGTACTGGATGTCCAAACTATGTGATGGAGGCAGCTGCTAGTTTAAATGAGTGAAAAGATGTCTAGCTGAAGTTAACACACATGTACATGTAGCCCTGATCTTCAAACCCTCACCTGCCATGGGCTGGCTCTCACCATGCAAGAATTCTGTATGGGTTTAGAATAGCTACAACTTGGTTTACAGATTCATATCCATTATACATAGTGTAAATAGCTGTTCATACTTTCTGGTGGTGGAATATATGTTTAACCAAAACTATCATCTGGTATATCCTTATTCTTAATGTTTGATTGAAATATTGACTGCGCTATTAGCTGGTATAGAGAATATCCCTTCAAGAGAGAACCCGCAATAATGGATTCAAATTAGATAAGTTAAGAGGAGCTTGGATATGTCCCACTCCTCGAGGTATACGAGTTTGTCTCTGGATATGAGACATACGTTGTTTATGTTTTATATCCTGCATGAGTATTTGTCTTCCTGAACCTGATATCAAGGCTACGGGCTGTCTTACACATGGAAACCTTTTCGCTCCCAGCATTGGAAATTGTTTTGATGCCTTCTGTGTTTTTGGAAGTTTTGTGGAAGTTAGAACAGGTGATATCTTTAATGGTTTTTATTATTGCAGTCAAGACATTGAACTTCTGGAGAGTTGGTTTGTTATGGAGGTCTGTTTGAACAGTGTGAAGAACTATGCATCTATCTAATATGGTATTTTTGCTAAGGTTTCACATAATATGTTGTTCTCTACATCTGCACTCGATATTTAAATAAAGTTAAAGTTTAAGGGAAGAGAAGATTTTGTATATAGAATGCTATTTTTCCTCAAGATACTCACTGCTGAAAATTCTATAAGTCTGGAGGAGAAATCCATAAGCATGCTGAGTTTGGTCTTGGAGTCATGGTAATGTATGAGGTCATCTATGCTGATGGAGTTTTGGTTTAATCTAAACCTATGTAACTAGCTGTGTTCGTGAAGACATACATCAATGGAGGGAAGAAATTTCATCTTTTTCTTTAAGGGTAAACTAGACTCCCGAGTGCTTACAGACGACTCCAGTGATCCAAATTATCTTCAGACAAATATAGTAAGCGTAGCCTACAGACAGATGCAGTGATCTGTACCTGATGCTGAGTACATATTTAGAGCCACAGTGATCATTCCTACAGAGCTCTAGTTATCGGTGTCCCTTAGCTCGGTTGATAGCCCACTCAACTCATACACTGAAGCCCGTGGTTCGATTCCTAGTACTAGTTGAAACATTAGGACGTGTTTCCTCAAGACACCTGCTGTCCCTGTTCACCTATCACTAAAATAGGTACATGGGTGTTAGTCGACTGGTGTGGGTTGCATCCTGGGGACAAAATTTACCTAATTTGCCCGAAATGCTTTGCTTAACAAGGGCTTTCTATATACTAGTAGTATGTCACTGATATAGCTAGGCCTCTATATATTGAACATGCAGAAATAAAGATTATTATTATTATTATTATAATTAATACTTGATTTCAAAGTGCTTCCAGTCATCTCTGTGATCCTTACCTAATCTAAAGTATCTACAGACAGCTCTAGAGATCCAAATTTATTCCAGAATTCCTACAGACAGCCCCAGTGACCTGTACATAATTCATGAATACATGCAATACTTACTTTATCCCGAGTTGCTACAGGAAGCACCAAATAATTTAGATTTGATCCATGAATGCCCCTGGAAGCGAGCCTGGCTACGTACCTGTAGAAGATGGGGTGGCGGAGACAAGAGCAGAAGAAGGCCCCTCACCCACCCTGGTAGCAGCACTCACCCACAACTCGTAGCGGTGATGAGACTTCAGCTCTGTCACCTCCAGCCAGCGGGTCTGTTGACACTCAGGTATAGTCACACAACAGTTGTTAAGAAAACCAGTTTTTCTAACGCTGATATATCATTAATATTATTATTATTATTATTATTATTATTATTATTATTATTATTATTATATTCATTGCTATTATTATTGATAAATGAATATGATTACAAATACAATTTGAGACCCACTGTGTAAGTGCACATATTCAGGACGCCAACATTAAACAACATGACAGACGTGTTGTTTAATGTTGGTGGTGAGAACATGATGTAGGAGAAGATGACACGAGTTGTGACGAAGGTGATGAGAGCTATAGAGAGGGACAGACCTACCTGAGGGGGCAATATTCTCCTGGTGGCGTCTCTGTCTGGCGGTGCTCTGACGTAGAGAATATACTTGGTGATGATACCGTGGCTCCGCTGTGGTGGTGACCAGGCCACCACCACACTCTCTGCTCCACTCACCACAGCTTTGATCCCTGCTGGTGCTAGTGGCACTGTTCCAGCGAATAAGATAAGTGACACAGGTTAGTGTGACTGTGTTCAATTTAAACCTTCAGAAAATCGATAAAATGACAATGATAATTTTTATTTTCTTATACAGTATACAATTTACAAAGGATGAATATATGATTGATATAATTTAAAGAAAACCTTTGGCTATGCAGAGCATTTCCTGCATATTATTTTTATAACAACTGGGTATAATATTTGTAGTGGTGGATATTGAAGTTAAACATATTTTTCACTTTTACATAATTGCTGCTGATAAATTGAGCTTAAGCAGAATTTATCTATGCAGAATTTAACTCATATTTAAGATGCGATTTATAAGTAGAATTTTGAAGTAGGTGACAGATAGGGAACTTTTGACATCTTCTAGAAGGGAGTTCCAAATTTTGGGATCCATTATTTACATTGAGTTCCTAAATACGGTGAGTCCAACATTGCGGTATATCAAAGGGGTACTCTTTCTTATATTGTGTCAATGTGTATTATTGTAGTTCTCCAGGAAGAGTTGGAATGCTGGGAACGGCGCGCCCTCTATAGGCGAAGACAACGGATAAGAGAACTCAGAGGCAGCAGACTTTCTCCTCAAAGGCAGCAGACTCTACAGTAAAACACTCGGAAAAACGGTGAGACTCAATAAATGTCATAGCGGAGAGACAGAGGGAACAAATGAGACCATAAATAATACTGAAAGAAACGCAAAATACTTCTTCTCACATGCAAAATCAAAGGCAAAAAATATATAATAGCGGATCTTTGATTAAAGGAGACGGAACATACACAGACAACAACAAAGAAATAAATGAACTACTCAAATCCCAATATGATTCAGTGTTCAGGAATTCTTCATGAACGAGACGCAAAACACTACATACATCTTCGTAATCTCTAATGCAACCCTCTCCGCACTTGACTTCAAAGAAGCCATTGATTGCATGCCCATACACTCTGCCCCAGGACTTGACTCGTGGAACTAGATATTAATGACGAACTGCAGGAAGCTGTCATCACCTGTCTTAAATATTCTATGCAAAAAGAAGCCTGTACACTGGAATTATCCCACAATCATTCAGACCACCAATGTAGCCCCGCTCAACAAAGGTGGTAGCAAAGCCATTGCAAAAAACGACAGACCGATAACGATGACCTCTCGCATTATCAAGGGTTTTGAATGTTTTTTGGAAGATTATCATCTGCCAGTCATATGGAACAATAGCAACTGCACAACCCAGGTCAACATGGGTTTAGAACACATCGTTCCTTCCTCTCGCAATTGCTGAACCATTAAAGCATGACCTTAGGTACACCAGAAGACAAGAAAAATTCAAATGTAGTGTGCCCCGACTCGTAAAAGTCTTTGACAAGTGATACCAAGGGGTAACTACTCAGTAAATGCCTGAAAAGAGTATAGATGGAAAGGTGGGCATATGGATATTTACCTTCCTAAGAGTAATAAACAGAGTAAAATCAGGGCCTACTACAACCCCAGTACACACCCTACGTCTCTTTCTGATTCTCATACCTGACATAGAAAGGGACATAATCCATAGTACTCCACCATCCTTTGCAGACGATCATGAGAGTATCATCCATAGAAGACACAGCCAGCCTTCAAGGTGAAATCAACCAAGTCTTCCAGTGAGCTTACTAACAACAATATAATTCTCAATAAGGACAAATTTCACTAACTACGTAAGGGAAAATTTGAAAAAAATAAAAGCAAGCTCCGAGCACAAGAATAACTCAGAGCACTAGATAGAGCGTTAGTCTTCTGTGAGAGATCTGGAACTGATAATGTGGAAAGACCTTACATTCAAAGAGCATAACAATGTTTTTACATCTACAAGGAAAATAATTAACACTAAGTCACTCATCTCTGTCTAGACTGTAGTATTGGTGTGTACTAATGGCCTCCCTTCATGGCAAGAGAAACTGCAGAACTGGATAATGTACCAAGAACCTTCACAGTTTGTATAAACTCATTCAAGCACTTAAATTAATGGGGGGGACGAAAGTCACCCTAAAAGTACACCTTAGAAGGTAGCCGAGAATGATACATGATAATATCTACACTTGAAAAATTCTGGAGGAATTGGTTCCAATTCTACACACCAAAATCATAAGAGTCAGACTTTGCAAGATATCTCCAATGAAAAACGGAAGGAACCACGACTCTTCAACACCCTCACCTCATGCATAAAGGAATTACCAACAGACCCATGGACTTGACCTGCCTGAAGTGAGTTCCAGGAGTCACCGCCCCAGCAGCCCGGTTCATGACTAGGCCTTATGGTAGATCAAGACTTGATTAAACAAGCTGTTACTGCTGTCCAGACACAATAAAACGAACGAACTACAGCCCGGCTGGTCAGGCACTGACTTTAGGTATCTGTCCAGTTCCCTCTTGAAGACGGCCACTGGATGCGCCATTCTTAAGGATTGTGTGGTCTAGTGGTCTAAAGCGTCATGTGTTTTCGCACACCATGAGGCGGGCCAAAGCAGCATGGGTCCGACTCCTTAACTAGTCGCAGTGTTGATATATATATATATATATATATATATATATATATATATATATATATATATATAGATGGGGTTGTAAGAGAAGTGAATCCAAGGGTCTTGGCAAGAGGTGTGGGGTTAAATCAAATACTAAGTGGGAGTTGTCACAGTTGCTTTTTCCTAATGACACTGTGCTTTTGGGAGATTCTGAAGAGAAGTTGCAGAGGTTGGTGGATGAATTTGGTAGGGTATGTAAAAGAAGAAAATTGAAAGTGAATATAGGAAAGAGTAAGGTGATAAGGATAAAAAAAAGATTAGGTGACGAAAGATTGGATATCAGATTGGAGGGAGAGAGTTTGGAGGAGGTGAATGTATTCAGATATTTGGGAGTGGACATGTCAGCAGATGGGTCTATGAAGGATGAGGTGAATCATAGAATTGATGAGGGAAAAGGGTGAGTGGAGCACTTCGGAGTCTGTGGAGACAAAGAACTTTGTCCATGGAAGTAAAGACGGGAATGTATGAGAGTATAGTTATACCAACACTCTTATATGGGTGTGAAGCATGGGTGATGAATGTTGCAACGAGGAGAAGGCTGGAGGCAGTGGAGATGTCATGTCTGAGGTCAATGTGTGGTGTGAATATAATGCAGAAAATTCGGAGTTTGGAAATTAGGAGGAGGTGTGGGATTACCAAAACTATTATCCAGAGAGCTGAGGAGGGGTTGTTGAGGTGGTTCGGACATGCAGAGAGAATAGAACGAAACAGAATGACTTCGAGTGTATAAATCTGTAGTGGAGTGAATGATGATGAAAGGTTTTCTTTTTCGGGCCACCCTGCCTTGGTGGGAATCGGCCGATGTGTTAATAAAATAAAAATATTTTTTTTTTTCAATTAGCAAGAACTCATTTAAAATTACGTCCTTTCTAAAATTTTCTCTTATACGTTAAAAGATATATATATATTTTTTAATTTGTGTTAATGTAAAAAATAAAAATGTTGTAATAAAAGAACCTTAGGAAACTTACCTAACTTTATTATAACAAGTGCAATTTAATTTAGCCTAATCCAACTAAATATATTTTAGGTAAGTTTACAATAATTTAATAATAACCAAACACAATGAAATATATTTATTTCGTTAGGTTCTGAATGGTTTTGCAAAATTATTGCATACAAAAATTTTGCTTGCCTTATTCGGCAAGAAGAGCGTTGCTATTTAAGCCAAAATCGCAAGTTTTACCTATCCGGCACGACATTATATATATATATATATATATATATATATATATATATATATATATATATATATATATATATATATATATATATATATATATATATATATATATATATGTCGTGCCGATTAGAAAACTGTCAATTAGCAAGAACTCATCTAAAATTAAGTCCTTTCTAAAATTTTCTCTTATACGTTTAAAGATATATTTTCTTCATTTATGTTAATGTAAAAATTTATAATTTTGTACCAAGAGAAACTTTGAAAACCTACCTAACCTTATTACAACAAGCGCAATTTAATTTAGCCTAACCAACTAAATATATTTTATATACGTTAACATTAATTTAGTAATAAACAAACACAATGAAATATATTTTTTTCGTTAGTTTCAGAATGATTTTTACGAAATTATTGCATACACAATTTTCGCTTGTCTTATATGGCAAGTAAAGCGTTGCTATTTAAGCCAAAATCGCAAGTTTTACCTAATCGGCACGACATATATATATATATATATATATATATATATATATATATATATATATATATATATATATATATATATATATATATATATATATATATATATATCACACACACACACACACCTTCAGGGAGTCCCAAAAGTCGAGAAAATAGGGAAAACTTGCCCATCATTATATGTTTGTTCCCATAGGCTCCGAGACCCTTGGCTCATGGGGAAAGAGTGCATCTAAGTTCCTCAAGGAGCTGGGCAAAAGACTCAACAGGGTAACTAGGGATCCCAGGGCAGCTAATTTTCTGTTCCAGCGACTCAGCGCTGCTGTTCAGAGGGGTAATGCATGCTGCATTTTGGGCACGCGCCCAAAATACTGTATATGCTATCTTTATAACAATGTATCTCTTAAATCTTTTGTACCATATATATATATATAATATTATGACAACGATCAAGTGGTATTGATCAATAACAACACTGCGACTAGCCAAGGATTCGAACCAATGCTGCTTTGGGCCGCCTCATGATGAGCGAAAATCCATGACGCTCTAACCCTCAGGACCACGCAATCCTACAAGAACCAAGCACCCAGCCAAGCTAAATGTGTTATCCTTGGTCCGAGGACATACGGTGGTGTGGTTGCCTCTGAGCTACTTTCATTCTCCTCCCTGTTTGGTGTACTAGCCTCAACGAGCAGTATTTTATATTATTGTGACCACGAACAAGTGGTATTGATCAATAAACACTGCGACTAGGCACCCACACCACCGTATGTCCTCGGACCAAGTGTAACACACCTAGCTTGGCTGGGTGCTTGGTTCTTGTAGGATTGCATGGTCGTGTGAGTTAGAGCGTCATGGGTTGTCGCTCACTATGAGGCGGGCCAAAGCAGCATGGGTTCGAATCCTTGTCTAGACGCAGTGTTGTTATTGATCAATACCACTTGTTCGTGGTCAATAATATAAAATACTGCTCGTTGAGGCTAGTACACCAAACGGGAAATTAGCAAAGAGGCACCCACACCACCGTATGCCCTTGGGCCAAGGGTAACACACCTAGCTTGGCTGGGTGCTTGGTACTACCGTCCTGCCAAGTGAGTGTAAAACGAAATCCTGTAATTGTTTTACATGATGGTAGGATTGCTGGTGTCTTTTTTCTGTCTCATAAACATGCAAGATTTCAGGTACATCTTGCTACTTCTACTTACACTTAGGTCACACTACACATTCATGTACAAGCATATATATACACACCCCTCTGGGTTTTCTTCTATTTTCTTACTAGTTCTTGTTCTTATTTCCTCTTATCTCCATGGGAAAGTGGAACAGAATTCTTCCTTCTTAAGCCATGCGTGTCGTAAGAGTCGACTAAAATGCCGGGAGCAAGGGGCTAGTAACCCCTTCTCCTGTATACATTACTAAAGTTAAAAAGAGAAACATTTGTTTTTCTCTTTGGGCCACCCCGCCTTGGTGGGATACGGCCGATTTGTTGAAAAAAGAAGATATACATGTGTGTGGTTCGGACATGTAGAGAGAATGGAACGAAACAGAATGACTTCGAGAGTGTATAAATCTGCAGTGGAAGGAAGGCAGTGTAGGGGTCGGCCTAGGAAAGGATGGAGGGAGGGGGTAAAGGAGGTTTTGTGTGCGAGGGGCTTGGACTTCCATCAAGCATGCGTGAGCGTATTTGATAGGAGTAAATGGAGATAAATGGTTTTAAATACTTGACGTGCTGTTGGAGTGTGAGCAAAGTAACATTTATGAAGGGATTCAGGGAAACCGGCAGGCCGGACTCGAGTCCTGGAGATGTGAAGTACAGTGTTTGCACTCTGAAGGAGGGGTGTTAATGTTGTAGTTTTGTAGCTGTAGTGTAAGCACGCCTCTGGCAAGACAGTGATGGAGTGAATGATGATGAAAGTTTTTCTTTGTCGGGCGACCCTGCCCCACCACCCTGCTGGTGGTGGGGCAATGCTGCTTCGCTTGACTCCTGACACACACCAGCCTCAGGCACTGCCTCTCCCCTCCAGTATATATGTGTATACGTATATGTTTTTGGTTGACACTGGCCCAGCTCCCCTTAATAAATCTCTGGTTGTGGGTTAGGAATTGGTGTAAAACCTTGGTAATTGATACCGACAAATCTACTTACCGTCTTCCTCCGTAGCACAGTTGACAGGGTGTGAGGCGACGCCGAGGCCAGCCCTAGTGGAGGCAGCCACAGTCACAGAGTAGTTGGTGTATCTCTCCAGGTCTCCCACTATGGCATTTTGTCCGGTCACCACACGTGACTCTCCCGCTGGTAGACCTGAAGAAGACCAGTTACTGCTAGGTTAATTAGCAGTGACAAAAATTAGGAAAGGATTACAATTTTAGATTTTATGAATTTTCTGAGTGAACTCCATCTGGCTGCATGAGTAAGGTTGTCTCACTTTCGTGACTTCTAACATTATCAAGGAACTAAGATATCACTTCACGTACGACCTCACACCTCACTCAGCACGCTAAGCGAGTCTAGTTAATATTTGGTCAGGTCACAAATCAAATAAGATTTATGAGTGACATATCAAGCATAGCTTAAATGCCTCACAAATTCTAATTATTATAAATGAACCTAATATAAATCCATAAACTAATATTCATATTAAAATCAGTACTACTTTTTATGAAGGCTAATTTAATTATATTTCTTTCAATCATTGACCTACCAGATACAACTTTTCGGCCTTTTGAAAATCAATTGGATGGTTAAAATTTATCACATGAATAAACAGAGCATTAGACTTTTGTCCACTTCTAATGTTATATTTATATTGTTGTAATCTTAATTCAAGGTTACCACCAGTTTGACCGTAATAAAATTTACTGATCATTTTTACAGGGAATCTTATAGACACAAATCAGCATTTCTGGGAGAATTCTTAATCAAATATTTTTGTTACTGTATCAATATTTATAAATACAATTTTGAGAGAACCAACATATTCTTGTTTGAATATCTCTGTCTTTCATTTCTCGAATTGTAAAATGTATCTCAGGCAATTTTAAAATATTTGTGACTAAGGTTTTTAGGGAATTTTAATTAACAGCGATGTATGACCCTTGTGGGTTAGATCATTCGCTATTTCATAAATCTTCAAAATTTCTCATATGTGAACTCTGGACTGCAAATACTCAAAGCTCTCAAAAATATCGATGAGGAAAAAAAACCCATACCACGGGCATGGGAGCCACTGGGCGAGCTGGCTTCGCGTCGGCCTGGAGCTTTACGACTCACTCACCACGAGTTCAATCCCCGCCCATGGTGTGGTTTGTTTACAATCGTGTCATTACGATTTCTTGAATCATGGATGAGGATATATAAAGTGTAACTATCATGATGTGAAGTATAATAAAGTACATACCAACAGTTATTTGTTGGTTTTCTGTATATTTTAATTTAAATTCATGGTTTCCTTTAATAATTAGGACATCTAAAAAGGGCAATGAGTTATTTTGTTTAAACTCAACAGTAAACTGCTTAATTCAAGAAGGAAATGGTTTTTATCTATATTCTTGAGCATTAAGCATTAAACACCATCAACATAGCTGTACCACTTAGTTTTATCAGGAAGAAATCTGTTAAGCAATCCATGAGCAAATTGCTGAGGACTCATGAAAGAGGACTTTCATTGCCATACCAAACTTCTGGCTGTAGAAATCGCCATTAAACACAAAGTTTGCATCAACATTACAAAGTTTATTAAGCTCAATGATTCTTGGTACAGGCAAAGGTAAATCGTAATTACCGAGATCTTCAGAGAGGAAACTTACAAAGTTCGTCAACTGAAACTTTTGTTAACAACGAAGTGACATCAAAACTAACTTCGTCTTTCTTTCAAAACACCGGCCGTATCCCACCGAGGCGGGGAGGCCCAAAAGAAAAAACAAAAGTTTCTCCTTTTACATTTAGTAATATATACAGGAGAAGGGTTACTAGCCCTTGCTAACTATATTGTAATTATTTATGAGAGTTATGGTGCCTAATTTATTAACTAAATATCATTCTTAACATTAAAGTTAGAAACTTTGCAAACAATTGGGCTCAATATTTAGGTTATTTGTAGGAAACTGAACATATAGAGCTAATTATGGGTCTGCTGGTTTACCTGGTCTGTGTGTTTTGATTAATCTTTCTCTCTAATATATATATATATATATATATATATATATATATATATATATATATATATATATATATATATATATATATATATATATATATATATAAAGATGGAAGATGGTTGGATAGATCATTATCAACTAGGAAAAAAGCAAAGATGATCAAAGGGTTAAAACAATGTCATAATATTGTTTCGCACAACCTCATTGGTAGACCACTTATATATGATAAGTGGGTTGTGATCATTATCAATGGAAGGCAGATTTATTAAACAATTCATAATATTGTTTCGCACAACCTATTGGTAGTACCCTCCTGGAACCCACTGGTAGTACCCTCCTGGAACCCACTGGTAGTACCCTCCTGGAACCCATTGATAGTACCCTCCTGGAACCCACTGATAGTACCCTCCTGGAACCCACTGGTAGTACCCTCCTGGAACCCACTGATAGTACCCTCCTGGAACCCACTGGTAGTACCCTCCTGGAACCCACTGGTAGTACCCTCCTGAACCCACTGTAGTACCCTCAGAACCCACTGATAGTACCCATACTTCCTGGAACCCACTGATAGTACCCTCCTGGAACCCACTGATAGTACCCTCCTGGAACCCACTGGTAGTCCTTCCTGCAACCCGTTGGTAGTACCCTCCTGGAACCCACTGGAAGTAGTCCTTCCTGCAACCCGCTGGTAGTACCCTCCTGGAACCCATTGGTAGTAACCTCCTGGAACCCACTGATAGTACCCTCCTGGAACCCATTGATAGTACCCTCCTGGAACCCACTGGTAGTAGTCCTTTCCTGGAACCCACTGGATATCCTTATAGAACATGTATCCCTCCTGGAACCCACTGGTAGCTCCTCCTGCAACCCGCTGGATAGTACCCTCCTGGAACCCACTGGTAGTACCTTCCTGGAACCCACTGTAGTAACCTCCTGGAACCCACTGGTAGTCGTTCCTCAACCCGTTGGTAGTCCCTCCTGGAACCCACTGGAAGTAGTCCTTCCTGCAACCCGCTGGTAGTACCCTCCTGGAACCCATTGGTAGTACCCTCCTGAACCCTGATAGTACCCTCCTGGAACCCATTGATAGTACCCTCCTGGAACCCACTGGTAGTAGTCTTTCCTGGAACCCACTGGTAGTCCTCCTGGAACCCACTGGTAGTACCCTCCTGGAACCCACTGGTAGCAGTCCGTCCTGCAACCCGCTGGTAGTACCCTCCTGGAACCCACTGGTAGTAGTCTCGTCTGCAACCCGCTGGTAGTACCCTCCTGGAACCCATTGGTAGTAGTCCTTACTGCAAACCGCTGGTAGAATTCTCCTGGAACCTACTGGTAATCTTTCCTGCAACCCACTGGTCGACCTTCATGCAACCCATTTGTAGTCCTTCCTGCAACCACCCACTGGTAGACCTCCATGCAACCCACTGGTAGTTCTTCCTGCAACCACCCACTTGTAGATCTTCATGCAACCCACTGGTAGGCCATGCAACCCATTGGTAGTCCTTCATGCAACGCTCTGGTAGTACCCTCCTGCAACCCACTGGTAGTCCTTCCTGTCACCCACTGGTAGTTCTTCCTGCAACCCCACTGGTATACCTCCCTGCAATCCACTACGGGAACATCCTGCAGTCCATTGATATTTTCTTCTTATCCTATTGGTAGGCTTTCCTGTGCAACTCATTGGTAGGCATTCGTGCAACCACTGGTGAGTCTTCTGGAAACGAACTTGTAGTCATTTTTGCAACTCACTTGTTATCCCAGTGTAACCCACTAGGGAGCTTCTCCAGCAACCACCAACTGTTTGGTAGTCTTTAATGCAACCCACTGGTTGTACAAAACCATAGTCCACTGGTAGTCCTGCCTGTAACCCAGTCATAATCCTGTTGCAACTGGAAGTCTTTCCTGAAACTTACTGGTAGTTGCAGCTGTAACCAGCTGCCACTGGGTTGCAGGTGGAGTTTCCAGCGGGGTGCAGGTGGGTTTACCAGTAGGTTGCAGGTGGAGCTACCAGAGGGTTACAGGAAAGACTACCTTGCATGAGAAACTTCCAATGGGTTGCAGAAGGGAATAACGTGGCATTGCAGATAGCATTACCAGTGGGATGCAGGTGGAGCTTCCACTGTGTTGAATGTTGGACTTCCAGTGGGTTGAAAGATAGACTTCCAGTGATCTGCTGGCATACTACCCGTGGTGTTAATGAGTCACTACCACTAGGTTAATGGCTGGGTTACCAGTGAGTCACAGTTGGGACTATCAAAGGATAGTAGGTGGAACTACCAGTAGTTTGCGCAGTGGTCTGCTGGTGGAGTTACGTGTGGATTTTCGGTTGATCAACAGTGAGTTGTAGGAAAAATTACCAGTTCGTTGCAAAAGTGCTACCATTGGGATGCAAGTGGGACCATCAGTGGATTGCAAGTGGGACTCTCACTGGGTTACAGATGAGACTACCAGTGGATTGCATTAAAGACTACTAGTGGGCTGCTGGAACCTACTACTGGGTTGTAGGAGTTACCGCAGGATACTTACAGGAAAGAATACCAGTGGGATGAAGGAGGAACTAGCAGTGGGTTGAAGGAGGAACTACTAGTGGGTTGTAGGAAAGATTAAGATAAGATAAGATTTCTTTGGATTTTTAACCCCGGAGGGTTAGCCACCCAGGATAACCCAAGAAAGTCAGTGCGTCATCGAGGACTGTCTGTCTTATTTCCATTGGGGTCCTTAATCTTGCCCCCCAGGATGCGACCCACACCAGTCGACTAACAACCCAGGTACCTATTTGCTGCTAGGTGAACATGACAACAGGTGTAAGGAAACACGTCGAAATGTTTCCACCCGCCGGGAATCGAACCCGGGCCCTTCGTGTGTGAAGCGAGAGCTCAAGCCACCAGACCACCGGGCCACCTAATTACCAGTGTTGTAAGTGGGACTAGCAGTGGGTTGCAGGAGTTACTGCAAGTGACTTACAGAAAAGACTCTCAGAAGGATGGAGATGAGACTAGCAATGGGTTGCAGGAAAGAGTAGAGCTTGTTGCAGGAAGGCCTTCTGGTTGGTTGCAGGAAAGAATTCCAGTGGGTAAGAAGACCGTCCAGTGGATTGCATGTGTGACTACCACTGGGTTCTAGGTTGGATTAGCAGTCGGTTACAGGAAGGACTACTAGTGGGTTACAGGAGCAACTACGACTGTGTTACTTGAAGAACTGCCAGTGGGTTGCAGGAAGGACTTCCAGTGGGTTGTTGGTGAGACATCAAATGGGGAGCAGGAGGTTCTACCTGTAGGTTGCAGGAGGTTCTACCAGTGGGTTGCAGAGAACTAATAGTAGGTTGCAGGAAGAATGTCCAGTGAGTTGAAGAAGGAACTACAAGTGGGTTGCAGAAATACTACAAATGGGACTAAAAGTGGGTTGCTTGTGGGACCACCAATAACTAGCAGGTGGGACTACAAGTGGGTCCAGGGTGGGACTACCAGTGGATCAAGGGTGGGACTACCAGTGGATCAAATGT
Organism: Cherax destructor; assembly: GCA_009830355.1. Classification (NCBI taxonomy): domain Eukaryota; kingdom Metazoa; phylum Arthropoda; class Malacostraca; order Decapoda; family Parastacidae; genus Cherax; species Cherax destructor. Next base: position 49,871 of record WNWK01011482.1, read on the forward strand.
GGGACTACCAGTGGGTCAAGGGTAGGACTACCAGAAGATTGTAGATGGTACTACCTATAGGTAACATGTGGCACTAAAGATTACCACTGGGTTGCAGGAAAGATTACCAGTGGGTAACAGAATAGAATACCAGGGATTGTTGGTGGAACTATCAGTGGGATGCAATTGAGACTACCAGAGGATTGCAGCTAGGACTCTCAGTGGGTTGTAGTTGGGACTCCCAGTGGGTTGTAGTTGGGACTCCCAGTGGGTTGTAGTTAGGACTACCAGTAGTTGCATTAAAGACTATCAGTGGGTTGCTGGAGAAACTACCACTACTTAATGATATTTGACGTTTTCATAGTTTGTGTGTTGTGGAGACACACTATATCTCTGGTCCCAAGATCAACTCTACACCTACATTTGTTCTGGCATCCACGCACTGCCGTAGTACGGGAAATTGAAAATGCCGATGACAGTTTCAGTAATAAGGGAGTTTTATACATTTTGTGAAGGATCTGTTGAAGGTCCGCAGTTAGGGTCGTTTTTGGTCTCCTTGATTGCTTGCCTGACGCTGTGCTGCTTCGAGCATTATGGCTGCTTGGCAAACGGGTCGTCATATTGTTCTAGCAAGCTGTTTGACTACCCTGATGGTTGACAAGTTAGCTTATTTAGGGACTTGGTGTTGTCAGTCACATTTTAAATTTAAGTCGAGTCAATCTAAGCACATTATACAAACACACACACACACACACACATATATATATATATATATATATATATATATATATATATATATATATATATATATATATATATATATATATCATTAATAACAGTGGGTTGCAGGAAGGACTAACAGTGGGTTGCAGGAAGAACTACAAGTATAGTCACCTGTCACCTGTCTGTAACACTATAGTCACCTGTCTAAGTGTTTATGTCCCACTACAGTCACCTGTCTTGGTGTCTGCGATAATTAAGAGGATTGGGAAGGAAAATACTTCACTTGACAAGTCGACACACTTACACCAGATAAATAATACACATAAGTAAGATTGGTAAGAGACATAAGACATAAGTAGATAAGACACATAAGTAAGATAAGTAAGACACATAAATAAGATTGGTAAGACACAAATAAGATTGGTAAGACACATAAGTAAGATAATTTAAGACACATAACCAATGTAAGTAAGACACAAGAAATATATGACACATATGTAAGATTGGTAAGACACATAAGATACATAATTAAGATAAGAAAGACAGAAATAAGATAAGTAAGACGTAAGAAAGATAAGTAAGACATAAGAAAGCTAAGACATAAGTAAGGTAAGACACATGAGTAAGACATAAGTAAGATAAGACACAAGAGTAAGACATAAGTAAGTAAGACACATAAGTAAGGTAAGACACCTAAGTAACACACTTAAGTAAGATAAGTAGCACGTATGTACCTTTTTTGCGAAACTTATCGTTATTATAGAATATTATTATCTTGACTCTTGCACTGACCTGTGTGGTCGTCCATGGGAGTGTAGGTGAGGGTGTAGGTGGTGATGCGACCGTGGGTGAGTGCAGGTGGTGGAGGGGACCAGGTCACCTGAACTCTAGTGGAGGTCAGTGCCACACATGTCACCCCCTCTGGTGCTGCCTCAGGTACTGCAAGATAACATTAATAGTTGTAGTAGTGATAATAATAACAATAATAATTACTATCAGAGTAGTTAGGCTTAGAGATACGCCATATTAATAAGCAAGTAGTATGAAATATATATTTTAGGATAACGAATGTGTTAAGCACAATGAATGAAATTCGCTGTGGAAGTCTGTCGGTCGAATGGCATTAGATATATGGATTATTTGGCGTTATACGGAAAGTGAAGGACGAAAAATGTTGACATACGTCTCTGTTAAAGGCGGTACTAAATAGTCAGGCAACTTAACCTTTCTATCTCTATCCACAAACTTTTCTTTTCCTGTTCTATCTTTCCCTAATTTTTCCTTTCCCCATTCTTATTGCCGAAAAAAAAATAAATTAACTACAAAACAAATGAAAATTCGACTCACGTAGTCTCACAAACAGCATCAGAAGAGCAACAAACTCTTAGTTAATAAAGGGTAATAACTGTGATTAATCTATCTAACCCTATTTTATAATTATTAAATTTGCCAAACATTGTGTAATATTGCATAGTACATAGTTCATGTTAACTAGTTAAGGTGCTCAGGATAGCAACCTAGAGGAATTTTCCTTTCTGACATCCCCACTATGTTGCAAACTGTTGCTTCAGTCAGGCAGTCAGTTGCATGTTGTGTCAAGCAAAATTTAACAACAAAAAAGACTTACGTCTTTTTTTTGTTAAATTATGCTTAAAGAGTATCAGTTTGAAAAAAATACTGGACCTCTGAGTTTTGAGCTTTTGAGATACTTAAATAAAATATCCAAGAAAATACCTTGTAGTGACGATCGATTGAAATGGCGTAGAATGTAGATGAACATATTTATAGGCATAAATTGATGTGTGTTAGTTTTTTTATTCCCTTTGTAGGGAATGATGGATAAGAGTAACATCTACACCACAGTGTATTTGACGTCTACACTGTCTTGCTGGTTTGTGTAGTGGACACTGGATAAGTAACGTCTGCACTGCACTGTCTTGCTGGTTTGTGTAGTGGATATTGGATAAGTAACGTTTGCACTGCACTGTCTTGCTGGTTTGTGTAGTGGACACTGGATAAGTAACGTCTGCTCTGCACTGCACTGTCTTGCTGGTTTGTGTAGTGGACACTGGATAAATAACGTCTGCACTGCACTGTCTTGCTGGCTTTGGTTTTTGGACGGTTGTTGTTGTTGTTTATTTCTATACATTACGAACGTTATCATAGTAGGTTCTTTTGTTTCTTCTTAAGTGATTACGAAGAGAATCATATAGCAGCCTCACTAACATATCTCGTTCATCGTTTTGAGTTTTTACCATTTATCTGCCGTCATTATTTATCTGACTTCATTATTTATCTGCCTTCATTATTTATCTGCCTTCATTATTTATCTGCCTTCATTATTTATCTGCCTTCATTATTTATCTCACTTCATTATTTATCTGCCGTCATTATTTATCTGACAGTCATTATTTATCTGCTTCATTATTATCTGCCTTCATTATTTATCTGCCTTCATTATTTATCTGCCTTCATTATTTATCTGCCTTCATTATTTATCTGCCTTCATTATTTATCTGCCTTCATTATTTATCTGCCTTCATTATTTATCTGCCTTCATTATTTATCTGCCTTCATTATTTATCTGCCTTCATTATTTATCTGCCTTCATTTCACTAAGTCTCGATTATTCACGCAACTCTGCTGCATTACTTACCACAAACATTATATAAAAATATTCTTTGTACATTACCGGTCTCCTAACTACTGTATACATGTACAATATAATTCATGTAAGTCCTGCACTATTCTGTTAGTTAGCAATGAGTTAGAGGCAGTTTGGCTTATGGGTGGAGCAGTTATTAAAAGTAATCTGACTAGGTTTAATGCCTATCTGAGAGAGATATTTAGGTTGCATTTAACCTGCTGGTGTTTACGTTAATTGGGTTTAAAGCCTATCAGCTTTACGAGTCAAGAAAGGTGGATGCAACATGCTCACTGCAAGACAAGAATACTTCAGTCCCTAAAATAAAGATTAAAGTAAATTTTCAGTATATATTCACTGAGAGAGAGACACCTATTTGTATACGCTGAGGTGTATGTCTCTCAGTCCCATCTACCTGAATCTTTAATTAATTTATGCAGGATATAATATCGATAAAATCTTCATTCAAAATTATTAAAATTACTGTAATACTTTAAAGTAACTGACAAACAAACAAGCGAAATGGAAAGAGATCCAAAACAGTATAAAATTCTCCCTGAATAACGTTGTATCGCTGGCATATTGAGCCAGGTTGTGCTCACTGTGTGAGGACACAGTAGTCATTAAGGGTCGCAAATATTTGTTTTCCATCGTCTTGGTACTTTGTACCATATCTTACCAAAAACCTTAAACTTTGTTTGTAATGCATGCTTAGGTCTAGAATCGGTGTTATTAGACCATTGTTAAACATAGCTGTAAACAGTGCACCAATATGTCTATACATTATGTCTATACAAAAGATGTGTTTGGTTATGTTAATGGAGCGTCACAAATTACTCCATGATAAAGTTGATACATTAGCCAAGAAAAGTACCCTGAAGGAGAATGGAAAGTAGTTGTAACTTTAACCATAATTTTTAAAGGGGTGAACCGGTAAGCCAGCGGAAGGCCTCGCCCAGCAGACCAAAAGCTCCAACGGCGGGTCATCTACTAAATCCGCTCTAGGAAACACTTGTCCTGTTTCCTAACTAATCTTACCTAACCAATGCAGAATATAACTTTGATGTATCTGTGTCTAGCATTAGGGATAATATTACGAGAGAAATAAATAATGAAAATGAATGTTATAGGAATGCAGTTAGAAGCCTGAGTAGATCCATAATCCACTATGATAACATGAACGTAGATAAGTACGTTTATGGAGCAACTTGCAATGTTATACATAAATCGTATGCAATACAGACAGGATGAAAATTAGACATGTGCAACATCTGGGTATTTTTTTTGTAGACGTTTCGCCATCCAGTGGCTTTATCAATACACATTCAAGGACAAAATTTGAAGACAGTAAAACTATATACAAAAGATGAGGTAATCAGTCCCTCAGCCTTGGTGTTCGTGTGAAGAGCACCGTAGTCATGAAGAATCTGGAGCACAGGCAAGAAGGTTGGTACTTATATACTGACGTCAGGTGGTGAGGGACGGGCAGCAGACTAAGATATAGTCACTGGTAGGCGGGATTACCCAGTGGAAGTAGGTCATATCCGAGGAACGGGTCAGTAATAGTTAATTAAGAAGGTTGTGGAGATGTCCTCTGAACCAAGATTCTATGATGTTACCGTGTCTGACAGGTTGTACATGAATGGTATACAATACCAACAAGATGAAAATTAGACACATTTGCAACATCTGGGTATCTTTATTGTAGATATTTCGCCATCCAGTGGCTTTACCAATACTAATTCAAGGACGAAATGACCTACTTCCACTGGTAAATCCCGCCTATCAGTGACAATGTCTGTGTGCTACATGTCCCTCACCACCTGACGCCGGTATATAAGCGCCATCTTACCTTGCCTGTGGAAAAATAAACACATAAGCAGTATAATGTGATCCTTTATTGACAACGTTTCGCCCACCCAGTGGGCTTTATCGAGTCACAGACAGATCTACCTGGAAATGAGTAACATGAATATATATAGGGTATAGTCAGGTGGAGAATGCTGAGTCAGGTGGAGAAAGCTGCATGTGACAGTCTTTCTCCACCTGACTATACCCTATATATATTCATGTTACTCATTTTCCAGGTAGATCTGTCTGACTCGATAAAGCCCACTGCGTGGGCGAAACGTTGTCAATAAAGGATCACATTATACTGCGTATGTGTTTATTTTTCCATTGTGTCGGTATTTTATACCATTTATTTTACCTTGCCTGTGCTCCAGACTCTTAACGACTACGGTGCTCTTCACTAACTCCAAGACCGAGGGACTGATTACCTCATCTTTTGTATATAGTTCTACTGTCTTACAATTATGTCCTTGAAATTGTATTGATAAAGCCACTGGTTGGCGAAACGTCTATAATAAAGACACCCAGATGTTGCACATGTCTCTAATTTTTAACTTGCAATGAGAACAGACTGACTGATGTTGCAGTGGCCAGGCTTAGGTTTGTTTACAAGTACTTCTGGCAGTTTGGTAGACACACACAGGATGATCTAACAAAATGCAAAGTATGTTACCAGCCCTGTAGTCACTATCTTGAACACTATGTGCTTAATTGTCCACTTACTGAGGAATATAGAGATAGTATAATAATGTCATCCATTTTACATACACAAAATGGAGTGTTGCACAATTTAATCGTGTGTAATCGTATCTCGACGTAGAGTGTATCGGCAATAACTGGAGACCATGAAATAAGTGAATATCATAGTTATCTGGAAGTGTTCAGATCCACATTAATTCCGCCAGAATAGGGCTGATAAGGAAGATAATACTGGACGCGGTGATTGGAAGATATTTGTTCATCACGTACACCTACAATAAGTTCATCCTAGTTCCCTGAAATATTGTATCAACTCATCAGTTAGGCAAGGTATTTAATACTGGCCAATATTTAGTATATCTGCCGGCTAGGGAGGCGTTAGGATGTACCACCAAGACAATAATTTGGTAAGTAACTATAGTCTGCCTTGAACTCTCTTAATCTTGAATAAAATGAACACGTAATAAATTTGTGGACCAACAAACTGCTTAATGTCAAGTCAGTGAATAATAATTATACAGTCCACAACCTAATTTACCAGTGTTATTGGTATAATTTTTCTTATAATAATTCTGGAACTCTATGTTCCTAATTTTAAGGTCCAGATTGTGTGAGTGAGGGAAACTGAGCAGGTGGCCATCGAAGGAGGGACAGTGATGTGACCCACTGTTCCTAAAGTCCCACTTGTCTCCGAGGTACAACTAGTATCAGTAAGTCTATTTAAGTTGTGCCAAGAGTTCTTCCCAGTTCTTTCAACACGTCGGCCGTTTCCCACCGAGGCAGGGTGGCCCAAAAGGAAAAACGAAAGTTTCTCCTTTTACATTTAGTAATATATACAGGAGAAGGGGTTACTAGCCCCTTGCTCCAGGCATTTTAGTCGCCTCTTACGACACGCATGGCTTACGGAGGAAGAATTCTGTTCCACTTCCCCATGGAGATCTTCCCAGTTATGTGGGTGAAATAATTCAGGATTTCAACTGTAAACCTCACACATTCAGAACCATGTTCACTGCCATCCTAGACATTATTGCACCAGTTAAAGAGATTAGGATTAAACGAAGAACTGAACCCTGGATAACTGCTGAGATATTAGATAATATCAAATTCAGGGATCAGTTGCTAAAAAGATTTAGGGTAAACAGGCAGGATGTTGCCTGTTTACCCTGAATTTCACAGGGTAAGAAACAAGGTGCGGAGAAGGCAAGACACTATTACTCAAAAATCGAAGAATAGAAGAACAATCCTACTAAGCACTGGCAACCATAAACTAGTAAATAAATCTAACATAATGCTAAATATCGATAACAAGGTATGCCATGAAACAACTAAAGTGGCAAATTGTTTTAATTCATTCTACACAACTGTTGCATCAACATTAGTAAGTAAACTGCTGGTTGCATCGAATACTTTTAAAACAGACTCCAATAAATTTAAAACAAACTACAGTAATAAAGGCGTTACCTCAAACAGTTTCTAGTTATTATGTGTATTTATGACTTCAAGCAAAAAGAGTTAAGTTAAAGTCAACTAAAAGCAGAAGACCCCGTAACAACCCAACAAATTTCTAGATGATTTTCGCATAGAGTTACTTAGTTGATTTAATTTTTAAGGATATAATCATGATTGATATCTGCTGTATCTTATAGATGGTCGATCACCATGCAGCCTTCTAGGCAGGGTGGTGCCAGCTACTCTACATCTGCAGAGTGCATCATCTACCCCATGCCTGGCTGGTGGGGAATGTGCAGCTGGGCAGTTGGTCTGCGATGAGGATTCCTCCATGGAGACATAGGTTCTGACACTCCGGAGCCGGGGGGCCCACTGTAGACCCGCCGGAGTCGGAATCACACCCAACCTATAGATAAGCTATAAATAATAAGATATTACAGTGCCCACCCCCCCAGTGGAAATAAGTCACTTTGTCTGACCTTTTTATGGGTTATCCTAGGTAATTTGCACATAGTATATGTTATTATGTATGATGCATGTAATCAACTAAATTTATGTGTACCTGTATCTGTACTTACAAGCAAGACACCAGTTTTCTATGTTTAGAAATTTGCTGTTTTAGAAATCCAGAGTCTCCAGAACTCTTAAAGGGTAAACTTTACCAAAAGTTGGGTGACACTGAGGGTGTAACTCCCACAGTATTCTGTGGGAGTTACTATAGCTCCTGGACTTAGCCAGTAGCCATGTCTTGAGCGTGGGTTTATATTATAGACGGTTACATGCGACATTCGGACACCACCAAAGTGCTTATCAGTAAGCAGGGCATAAACTGATTGGCATCCAGTCCTGAAAGGGGTTTATATAACGGTTTATATAACGAATATTTACACAACGAACGGTTTTCCCTACATGATTGAAAATATTGGTTCGGCGGGGGTTTTGGGCCATTCGAATTTGGTCTGGGGGGTCCTACGAGGGCCTCAAGTCTTCCTGGTCCCTTTGAGGGGGTTTTTGGCCATTCGAATTTGGTCTGGGGGGTCCTACTTGCATACTGCGTACGAATATCGTTCAAAAAGATCTTACAGAGGACCTGCCTGAAGGACAGTCACCAAAGAGGACTAGGAAGGACGACTCTATGTCTTCCACCTTTTTCTCAGTAATTTTTCCTCCTCTGCCTCCTCTCTTATATATAATTAACTAAGACAGGATAAAGTACAGTACTTTGGATTATTTTTATTTTTTTTTATTTTTTATTTTTTATTACAAGTATTAATTATATTCTTTATTTTAGGAGTTTAAATGCAATTTTATACACTTTTTTACAATCTTATATTTTTCATTGTTAAGTGGTTGTATTTGGTGGCCTGGAGCGGATCACCTTGTTACGAACGAAATTTTAGAACCAATTACATTCGCTTCAAAGCATACCCCCACTGTATCTCCAGTGAAGGTGGTGTTATGATGTCTGTGAAAAGCTCTTGACTGACGGAAATAGTGACAGCTTTCCCTCCCTGGGCCATACGTGATTATGACTGCTTTCCCAGATATAACCTCTAACAGCTTAGGGCTTTCCCATGAAAATGATGTTAACGATACTCACCATCCTCCAGTGTAGTGGCAAATACTTCAGTGGAGAGAGGACCGGGACCTTTAGCGTTGAAGGCCTGCAGGACGAAGATATATCTAGTGAAGCTCTGTAAGCCAGCCACCGTCCACGTCTCCTCCCCCGCTGCTCCCGCTGTCACTCCCACAGTGTCGAAGCTGAACGATCGACCCTGACTCACCGCTCTGAAGAACAACACTCGTTATACATGTATTACCTGTGCTGTGCATCTCGCTATTAGAGGATGCTGTCAAGCATCTACCATACAATGTACTTAATAACCATGTAAGAACGGAACACTGGAGATGAGCTGGTGCCTTGGTGCTGGTGATGGGTACTGATCCGAGGATCCTTAGATCATACACTGTATGAACCATACTAGGATAGCGCTTTCCCGGCAATATAATACGTGGGGGTAAATGGAAAAGACAGACAACAGAAAATGTTCTAATAAGAACTATCATATACTATCTAAATGTCTGAGGTAAGGATAGTAAACTAGAAGGCTCTCTCCCTACCCTACACTCCCTTTGGATACTGGCAGGATGGTGGTACTAGTAGTGGCAGAGGTGACAATAAAAGAAGAAATTCTTAACGTAACATATAAAGCCATTGTGTAAATGAAAAAGTAAGCGAAAGAGAATAAAGAAGTGAAAGAGAGTGAAAAGAGAGAGAGGAAGAGAAGAGAGAGAGAAAGAGAGAGAGAGAGAGAGAGAGAGAGAGAGAGAGAGAGAGAGAGAGAGAGAGAGAGAGAGAGAGAGAGAGAGAGAGAGAGAGAGAGAGAGATGGGAGAGGGAGGAAGAACGGAACAATGCTTACAACAGATTTGTCACGATTTAATAATATAATAATAATAATAATATCGCTCAAAATGTCACAAACCTTGGTAAGGTATACCTAAAAGTGATTTAAAAACTCACTGACAGAGCTGAAAATTTTCTAATAAATACATCCCAGTGTTTGTTTGTCTGTTTAAATCATCATTCAAAACAGTAGCAATTTTATAAATATTTGCCCATTAAATCCTACCCAATTAGAACTCAGGCCATCTTGCCACTGTTGTCGGGGTTCGTAAACTCTACTCTCACATGAATCGAACACGTGTCTCAAACAAGGATACCACATGTAAGAATGACTGCTCTGCCATGACTTCCAGATTGCTCTGACACTCTATTATAATAGCCTGGTGGCTAAAGCTCTCGCTTCACACGGCGAGGGTCTGGGTTCGATTCCCAGCTAGGGTAGAAACATTGGGCGTGTTTCTTTACACCGGTTGTCTATGTTCCCCATCAGTAAAATGGGTACCTGGTAGTTAGTCGACTGGTGTGGGTCGCATCCTGGGACAAAACTAACCTAATTTGCACGAAATGCTCAGCATAACAAGCGGCTTTCTAAATAGTAGTATGTCATTGATGTCAGCTAGGACTGTATACCTTGTACATGTACTTGTAGTAAATAAAGACATTATTATTAATTAATTGTGTTTATCAGAGGGTATGCGGGATTCACTGCTACATCTACATGGTGCTACAACACTCACTCCAGCTGACCTTCACACTCACTCCAGCTGACCTTCACACTCACTCCAGCTGACCTTCACACTCACTCCAGCTGACCTTCACACTCACTCCAGCTGACCTTCACACTCACTCCAGCTGACCTTCACACTCACTCCAGCTGACCTTCACACTCACTCCAGCTGACCTTCACACTCACTCCAGCTGACCTTCACACTCACTCCAGCTGACCTTCACACTCACGATCCCACCTTTGAACAGACTCTCTCTTTAACTTTTAAACAGAAATTTACCTGTTGCAGAAACTAACTTAAATTTTACTCTCGTACTAAACCCCGCCACCAGGAGCCCTTACTCTTGTATACCCCTACCCTCCGCACACTCCTACCCTCCGCACACTCCTACCCTAGTACATTCCTAACCTTCGCACACTCCTACCCTCCGCACACTCCTACCCTAGTACATTCCTAACCTTTGCACACTCCTACCCATAGTGGTTTAGCACTTAGAATAAAATTAGGTATCCTTGAAGGGGATGTCTATAAGTAGCTTCTAAAATTTAGTTTTCTTCCAACTTTGTTTTTCTTTCGCTCATAACTCGAAAAGGCCTCATCCGATCGGCTTCAAATTTTCATTGTTTGTGTGTACGGTAACTAGGGCTAGATTCCTAGAACAATTCGCATGTACATGTGCCCTATGATCACAGTTGCTGAACTCCATCCCAGAACCTTGGAATGACTTATCGGCGTAGCTTCAAACGTTCAAAAATGTTTCCTCGTAAGTCAATGGTGGAGAAGAGTGAAACTTAAATATGAAGGGGAAAATTCACACATTTTATGTGTAGAATAGAGTGAAACTTTGTATTCCCGTTTAATCACGTGAAATAAATTTCAATTTACCTCTTCTTTAATGGGTGATATATCCAATGACCAGGATAGAACCCATTAAGTTTTGTTTGCTTGAGGACTAATTTGTCAATACAATATAGTAAAATAGTTAAAAGACTTGGAATCGTTGGACTGTGTGCCATAACTGGAGAATGATTCATCTGCTCGGCTCTAAATTTTCATCACTTTTGGGACTTCTTGAAGGCAAGGTTGGCACTGTTATTGGGGGGCATGGGTACCATTTTACTGAATGAATAATGAATAAGAATGCTTATTCTAATGGGCTTCAAGGCATTAATAATGACACATTCCAAAAGAATGAATCATCATTAATAAACTTAATGCAAAGTTGAAATTTTACTGTGGAATGTTTGGAATCAATTACTGGAGAATGTTTTTTAATGATTAGTTTTAAACTTTGGCTATTGATGGGAATTATTGAAAGGAAGTTTAAGTTACTTGATCAATAGGGCTTAAAGCCTACTGACTACACTAGGTTCATTATAAGAATACTTTATTTCCTTAAATATGGATTAAGGTAATTTCAGTGTATACACGGAGAGGCATACACCTCTCAGTGTATACACGGAGAGATATACACCTCTCAGTGTATATACGGAGAGATATACACCTGTCAGTGTATACACGGAGAAACATACACATCTCAATGTATACACGTAGAGATATACACCTATCAGTGTATACACGGAGACATACACCTCTCAATGTATACACGAAGAGACATACACCTCTCAGTGTATACACGGAGAGACATACACCTCTCAGTGTATACACGGAGAGACATACACCTCTCAGTGTATACACGGAGAGACATACACCTCTCAGTGTATACAAGGAGAGACATACACCTCTCAGTGTATATATCCTGTGAAAGCTTGGTGCTCATTTTAGCCTGAAAATTTCAATTTGCCAATTTTCTAAAATTCTCTCCCATGAAATAACTAGAGAATGCCTCTTCTGATCGCCTTCAACCCCTAACCACTCGTGTATCTTAATTGGAAGTATTTTTATGTTGGTCTTGGGCTGTGTGTGTGTCAGTTTACCATTTTTTTAAACAATTTTATAAAATTGGATTGTTTTAAACAAATACAATTTAAATATTTTATCTTATACTAATGTAGAGAATTTTGAAAGAATAAAAACGTAAAGAAAATCGCGTTTTTAAATTTATGAGAATTTTTTTGTATTTTTAGAAATTCTCGTAAACATTTTTCCGTTTCTTTTCTTTCTCCACAATTTTCTTTATTCGAACGGCTTCAAATTTTCAACGCTGGTGTAATGTATCGTGGAGAAAATTCATGGGACTATTTGCATGCGTGGGAGCCCTATACACTGTGTTGATAAATGAGACACCGCCTCGCCTCATCTGTCACCAGTATATATACTCCATCTCCACTAACAAGCTGCATTTTTATCAAGATTAATGGACTGAACACATCGACTCCAGGCTGAGGGACTGACTACCTCAAACTCATCCTGCATTGGACTGATGAAACCACTGTGTGGCGAAACGTTTCCAGAATTACGATACCCAAATACTGCACAAGTGTCTCATTTATCAACTTGGTGTTCTAAATCATTTATTCACATACACAATGTTTCTTAGGTCATTCCCAGGTTTAGTTCCCGAGCGATGACTGGAGAAAACCTGCTGTTAGTGGTATCAGCACTCGGGTGTCAGCACTCGGGTGTCAGCACTCGGGTGTCAGCACTCGGGTGTCAGCACAATATCAAGGTGGTTGATATTGTCAGTGGAGTGAGTAGCTGCCACTTTCCCTCTTTTAATCTCCAAATAGTAAAGAATTATATCATATTATTGTATTTTATTGCCTTGATGATAGTGTGGCGCTCTTGATCCAAGAATATGGATTCATCTTACCCTGAATCGCTACGGTTTCAGGCTTTTTATCTGATTAAAATAAAACTATTCTGAACGCCGTCAGTCTCTTTTGGCAGATTTATTGACTTTTTACAGTAAAGCATTTGAAGCAATTGATCATAATAAAGAATACGATATTGTTTATTAGGATTTTAGTAAAGCTTTTCACAGGGTACAACGAAATGATTCCTGGGTTTAGTCTGTGTAGGCGCAAATTATGTTGTATTTTCTGCAATAACTGGAAAATTGATCTTCTGGTCAAATTTACACTTTTAGTGCTGATGTACTTCCCTCAGTGCTGATGTGCTTCCCTAAGTGCTGATGAATGCCCAGCTGGGTTCATATTTCGCGGCTCTATGGTGCTGACACCTAGTGGCATATAATTACCAATCTCAGCATGGCCCTCCTGGGTCTGGGCACAAACACACTGCCTGTGTACCAAAAACTCAAATCAAGTAAGGAGCCTCCAAAGCCTTATCACTCATCCTCCTCCAGGATACACATGCAAAACCCATGATTATAAATGGTGACAGCGGTCACAGCAAGTGTGTTGCCTGGGGAGAGGAAGAAAGAGGATTATTATTATTATAATCAAATAGAAGCGCTAAACCACAGGGGTTATACAGCGCTGCAGGTTATTGTAGGATGCAGGGAGAGTGAGTTGTAAGAGGGAGATGGACGATTAGTAGGGTATGGAGTGCTAGATGACGGTGGGTAGTGCAGGGGTGGAGGGTAGCAAGACATCGAGGTAGAAGGGACTGAGGGAGGTGCTAGAGGTATAATCTTCAGAGTTTGTGTAGTAAGTCAGTTTCTGTCAAAAGTCAACAAGAGAGTCAGGATTAAAAGGGTCCATCTGCAAGAAGGAAGGTAAAGAAAGGGCCGCAGAGCGAAGACGTCGTTGAAGGTAAATTCTGCGTGCTCGTTGATAGAGTGGGCAGTCCAACAGGATATGTCGAACAGACATTGGAACCTGACAATGCTCACAGAGAGGGGCAGGGAGCCTCTCCATGAGATACCCGTGAGTAAGACGAGTGTGGCCGATGCGAAGACAGGAGAGTGTAGTCTCCCAACCTCGACATTGGTGACAAGAAGAAGGCCAGAAACCTATAACCGGTTTAATAGAATGAAGTTTGTTATTCAGCAGGTCAGACCAGCGTTGTTGCCAACGGGTGCGAAGGTGGGTAGCAATGACCGCAAAATAGTCCGT